>CM035785.1:39697175-39759675 GCA_020466265.1 Siphamia tubifer
CTCACGTCTGTGCTGAAGGACACGTTGAGTTTTACAGAACACGTCTTCTTCTGTTTAGTCACTTCCTGAGCAGCATGTGTTCTCAGCTCAGGCCATTAAAATGACTTTATTGTGATTATGTTGTGATATTTCATCTGGAAGCTTCTCTGTCATAGAATATTTGAACTCCTCTCTTTTCTATTGGCTGGAAGGTTTGCTCCAACTTCTCCTCTATGCACCAGATGACTTGTATCTCAAAGACTATGACCTTTATTTGGTAAACTTTTTAAACATTTAGTCAACTTTGGAAAAACTCCAATCTGTTTTTTGAGCAAATTCACAGAGACAATCCTTGTATAAACTACAAGCTAAAAGTTTTTGTGAATACCATCTTAAATCTTAAATATTTTATTCATTTCAGGCAGTTCACCATCAATTCAATATGAAAAACAAACAAACAAGCATATATATATATATATATATATATATATATATATATATATATATATATATATATATATATATATATATATATATATATATATATATATGCGGCCAGAATACCAAAACAAATAGGGAAAAAAAAGAAAGGTTCCTGAAAAGGAGTGGGACGAAGAAAACTTATTAAATCCCACCCCAAGACTTATTCACAATAAGAATACCACATTTCTTGATACCTTTGTTCTTATGAACTTAAGACAAAAAATTTACACAACTCAGTAGTCAGCTCGTAAACAAGACAAATAAACTAAATACATATGATCATATACACCAGTGTAACCATAGGTTACATAGAAAACAGTGTAGTGTAGTTTCAGTAGAACCCATAGATTTATATATATTGCTATCAGTGATAGTATTTCTTAATTGAAACAATGGTAATATACAAATACCAACAATGAATAAGTCATTAATTCAATATTCATACGTAGCCAAAAACCTCTCTATATTCACTGTTATAATATTCAACAGGTGTGTTTCTCCTTTAGAACATTTATCTTTACCATTGATCTTTGTCTGAATCCCATCGGACTGAACACATGTTGTGTGTTTTAACCTGGAGTAAACAAATTAGATTTATACTGTAAATGTGCTGTACATGTAGAAAGAATCCTCTGTAAAAAAACAACAACAACAAAAACAGAATAATATCAGTGTGATGACCTCACTGGTGTCTTTCAAAGTACCAGTGTCCCCTGGAGGGCAGGACTGTGGACCCTCTGGTCTTTGGCCACACCGTACAGGTGTGTGTTGCTATTTAAAAAGGGACATATCATGCAAAATGCACTTTTTAATGTTTTTACAGCACAAATATGTGTTGTCTGTGTGTGAGGGGATGCTTAAATTATGAACAAAAAACATCCACTTTTTGTTTTGTTCATGGAATTGAGCTATAGAAATAAACAGATAACAAAAAGCAACTGATTTAGAAAAAAGAAGAAGAAGCCATAACTAAAACTACTGGCACCAAATTACAATACAAGTTCTTTCCTTCTAATTATTATTTTTTTTGCTTAATTAGTCTGCAAATTGTTTTTTTCTTCATTGTGTTGCTTATTTTTCTAGAGTTTGTTTTTTATTTTAGGATTTTTCTTCAATTTTGTTCCCTTTGTGTCTTACATTGTTCATGTTACATATTATTTTTGTTGGTTTATTCATTTTTTGTTCATTTCTATTCATCACTTTGGCTGTTTTGGTTCCTTTTATTGCTTATTCATTCTTTTTTTTTTTTACTTTGAAAATGCTAAACTCTCAGGAGTTAAAGGGTTAAACATAATAATGACTGAATATAAGAAGACTATGGTATCAATATAAGGTGGATTAACCCTGATTTTCAGTCTCAACGTTGATGTTTTGCTAAACTGTTTAGTCTCCAGTCTTTCTTTTTACTGTTCGATGCACCGTGTCATTTCTAGAGTTGATGTCCAGCAGCTCAGTTCTGTCTGATGGACTGTGATCCTCCATCTTCAGATTTTTAATCACATTTGGAGTGGCCTGAGCTGATGACGTTTGCATATGGAACAACATCCCCCTCTAGTGGTCAAAAGGAGTTACATGAGCTTGGGTTGGTGCTGATGGAGGAAAAAAAAAACCAACAACTCCTTTTTTCCTGAAGATGAAGCTGCTATGATGAAAAACATTTAATTCTAAAATCTAAAAAATAAAATTAAATCTGAAATGCTCAACATAAAAGGTCAGAAATATGTTTTGAAGATACATTATACCAGGATTAATTTGTTATTTAATAATTATGTTTTAATTAATATATAACAGAGGTGTAAAGTAACTAAGTAAAAGTACTTCATTACTGTACTTAAGTAGATTTTTTAGGTATCTGTATTATCTGGGTATTTATTTTTCTCGCAACTTTTTACTTCCTACATTTTTATATAAATATCAGTACTTTATACTCTTTACATTCTCAAAATAGACTTGTTACTTTTACAAACTAAACAGACGTGACGGTATGAAAAATCTGTTGCTTCAGAAAGAAAATGAGTGGAGGAAAGAAACTGTGACGTTACATATTATAGTTATATGACTATTCTCTCACAATTTTGACTTTTTATCTATAATTCGACTTTTTCCTCTGAAAATTATGCCTTTTTATCTCATATTTCTAACTTTTTTTTTTTTTTTTTTAAATCTCATGACTTTATCTCAATTGTGACATTTCTTCCCCCATTTTTCCTAAATTTCCTGCCCATAGCCACAAAACTGATTAATACATAAACACATTATCGACACAGTAACTCATTTTTAAAGGCTTTAGATATTAAAATAAAAACTTGGATGAGTGCCAATTATCTCCTACTGAACCTTGAAAAAACCGAACATGACTCGAAAATTAAGGGGTTGATTTTGATAACATTTTTAGGGTACGGTGGTAATTGGGAGATCAACAAAGGATTACATTTTGGTGGTGATCTGGACCCCTTCGGAGTGATATTCAATTTTTTTTGTTTTGTTCTTAACATGTTTGAAATATAGAAATTAGCAAAGCACTCTGAGAATGCAAACCTCCACCAAGGCAGCCCCCCCCCCCAAAAAAATAAATAAATAAAGAATAAGAATAAATAAATATTGTTGATCTCCCCATTACCACCGTACCCTGAAAATGTCATCAATATGTTGTACACAAACAAACCAACGCTGGCAAAAACAGCCTCCTTGGTGAAGGTAATGACTCAAATATGATGACAACACGAACAAAATACAAAGTCTGAAAGACTTTGGAAGAATGTAGAACCAAGCTGATCAGCTCTGGTACTCAGGTTTATTCTACACAAGTACATAGTATTTATAAGTTATTTAAATAAGTTAAAATAATGAATAAGTTTAAGTTTAAATAACTAAAAATACTGGTATAAGATTGTAAATTTGCATTTTGTTTCATGTTCATAAATGTAAAATCTTTAAATATGATAATCTGTCTTAAAATAATTTAGTGGAAATGTGTTATTTTGAATCAGAACGCCTGGATGAGAAAACATTCAAACACACAAACAGCTTAGTTTTTCAGTTTATTGGCAAAATAAAACAGAATGAATGTTGTAAGTACACACATAATAATCCAGCTAGCTACCAGAAGTCCATCTAGTTTTAACAGAACCAGGAATCACTCTAAAGTTAAAGGGGTATTTTTCATACAGGCTGTACATAAGAAAAACAAAACAACAGAAAATCAGGATGATATTTTTGTATATTATAAAAACTACACGACTTCTTGGCTGAAAGTTAAAATTATACTTAAATGTATTTTTAAATGATTTTTTTTTTTTTTGCATAAACTGTTTTATTTCCATGTCTCTCCTCATGTTAATTTCCCTTTTACACATTTCAAATGTAGTTTAAAGAAATAATTCACCCACCAAACATTTGTCTGGTTTGAGATTTTATACCAAAAATACAGGTTCGTCTATGAAATTAAAGCTTCTTTAAAAAAAAAAAAAAAAAAGAAGTTTGCTTTTGCTCGTCTTTAAGACAAGACAGTTTTATTTAGTATCTCATTATTTCTATTACTTGAAATTATTTCCTGATAATTAAGGAAAATGACGGGGGGAGGAAATAAGTTTTTAAAAAAACTAAAGGAAACACTGGCAGTATTTTTTATTTTTTTTTGGAAAATTCACACAAATAATGACTAAAATTATATACAAAATACTAAAAACATTTCACAATAACGCTGGTGTACAAAAGTTTAAAAAAAAAAAAGAAAAGAAATAAAAAATAAAAAATAAAAAGAACACCCCATAGGTGGAGGTTCAAGTTGTCCAAATCTCTTAAGTCTTAAACTTAGCTTAAATTCTGCCATTGTGGACAATTAATGATTTCTCTTCAGATTATTGTTGGGAAATAAACTATAAAGACACAGTGACGCTGTAATCTGAGCCTGAGAGAAAACGCACTGTAAGAACAGGGAAAGAAATCACACACAACACTTCATCCTCTCCTCCTCCTCCTCCTCCTCCTCATCATCATCATCATCATCATCATCATCATCATCATCATCATCATCATCATCATCATCATCATCATCATCATCATCATCATCATCATCATTCCCTACTTCTCCTCTTCTGTCTAAAAGGTACCAGTTTTTCACAAGCATCACTCTTTGATACAAAGTGCACAACTAAAAGTCTCTAAAGTGCTCTGAAGACTGGACATACAAAAATAAAGAAAGAAGGAAAACAAACAAAATAATAATAAAGCCAACACATTATTTTACATTTGGACAAAATGTTTCACCAAATACAGGGTGGAAGGACACGTGACTGGGACGCCCTCTGTCTGTCTGTGTGTGTGTGTGTGTGTGTGTGTGTGTGTGTGTGTGTGTGTGTGTGTGTGTGTGTGTGTGCGTCTGCAGTTCAGAGTGTCACTGGGTGTGATGAGCTTCAGTACTTTGGCACTTTAGTGTAGTCCTCTGTGTGGACGTTCCTACACAGGCAGATGGACAGGATCATCCCCAGCAGCTGCAATAACAAACAAACAAACAAACAAACAAACATCAGACACATTGACTCACAAAGATAATTCAAACTGTGCTTTTTCTGATACTGTGCAGAAGAGTGAGGGCATCATGATGTGAATAGAAAAGCCTTGATTTAATAATAATAATAATAATAATAAACCCTGCCCATCCATGCATTGGACAGAGCCTTCTCTGTAGCCGCCCCAAACCTCTGGAACTCAACCAGATATTTATATAAATGTAAAGATTTTAAAGTAGATATTTATATAAATGTAAAGAGTATAAAATACAAATATATATATATATATATATATATATATATATATATATATATATATATATATATACATACAAAATGTAGGGAGTAAAAGTAAAAAGTTGTCGGAAAAATAAATACTCAAGTACAGATTAAAAAAAAAATCGTCTTAAGTACAGTAAAGGAAGGCAGAACTTTTTAACCAGAAATAGATTGTGTCGTGTGAAGGTGGGACGAACTACCCATAAAGCTTTATGGGTTGAGATAATCTTGCCTACCTCAATAAAAGCCACTCCCAGGCAGGTTCCCAGGATGACCCACATGTTGGTGCGCAGCCAGCTCTCCACGCTGGCAGAACAGCCCTGGTGTGACACAAAGTCAAACACACTCCGTTACACCCATGACAGTCTCATTTCATCCAAACCTGATGATGACACCTAACAGAAGTGGGCTTTACCACGTCATATACGGGCCAGTCGGGCGTCTGCGCCTCACAGAAGCCACTGTCGGAGAAGTTCCCAGTGACCACAGAGACATTCTGGCAGGAGCAAGGGAACAGCAGCTGAGAACTGTTAACGATCACCATGTTACCGTTCCAGTCCATACGACCGCTCCAGCCACAACACTCCATCTGTAGAGATACACAGGACGTCACACACCCACATTCTGCCTGGACCGTGGCTTTGATCAGGTCATTTAACCCCCCCCCCCCCCCCCCTTTTCATTTATTCATCTAAAACATACAAACAATAGAATTAAAAACAAGATAAATGAATTATTTATTCATTATTATTTATAAAATAATGATTGCAAATACAATCTTATACTCTTTCTTTATAATCTAATAGAATGAAATAATTATATATTTATTATATTTTCTTTAACAACTACTTTTTTTTTTTTTTTTTAAGTCTAAGTTTCTTATTACTTTAGATAAGAATGAAATTATTTCCCACTCACAGTTCTCTGGATGAAGTCCCAGGCCTGCTCTGTGGTGGAGTTGTTACCAGGGTAGTTGTCCAGGACCTTGGAGACAATCTTTGACATTTCCTCGTCCAGCTGAAAAACAAACGGGTTGAAGTTCACCAAGTGAGTCCTGTGATTTTAACAGCGTATTTATGTGACCATTGTTTATAGCTACAGTCTGACAGAATGTTGTATTCAATAAACAGTTCATTCCATATGGTTCTCATGTCCACAGGGACAGTTTCACCCAGTCAACGCAAGAGGTATTATGTTTGGTTCAGTTTATTCATTTAACACCATTTAGCAAAAACATTGGTTGAATTTATAGTTTTAAGAATATTTTTAAATTTTTTTTGTCATTTATTTAAAGTGGGCAAAATTCTCAGTAAAACTATTAGTTTCATTCATGACTGATAACCTTTTTACTCTGCCCCAATATTGGTTGGGAGAGATTATGTGTGTGTGTGTGTGTGTGTGTGTGTGTGTGTGTGTGTGTGTGTCTGCAGAAACATATCATGCTATAACTCAATGACTACTTGAGATATCACCATGAAATTACATGAGCATATACATATAACTAATACACATCAGATGCATTGATCCATTTGAGGTCAAAGGTCAAAGGTAAAGCTCACAATTAACAAAAAGGTCAAAATCACATTATCAGTTATAACTCAAGAACAGATGGTCACAGAACATTCAGATTGGTACCAAATGATTCAGAATGTAGATTTCTACAATTCTCATAATTGGTGTTATCTCCTACACCCAATAGTTTTTGAGATCTCTGGAGGTCAAAGGTGACATATTGCAGAATTAACTTCTGTAACACCGTTTGTATGTGTCAAGCATAGACATATCACACTATAACTTATACAATACTGGATATAATATAATATTACATGCATTGACGCATATGTACATATAGTTATCAGTGTTGCAAAAGGTCAAAGGTCAAGGTTGCATTTAGCAGAAAGGTCAAAATCACATTCTAATTCAAGAACAGATTGTCATAGAAACTTGAGATTGGCACAAAATAGGGGTGAGATTAGGCCTTTTCTGAATACTTGTTAAACATGCGTATCCAGGTCCAAACACAGCACCTTGAACGCATCCAAACCACTGGAAATGAGAACATTTCTATGCAATCGCTACAAAATATTTTCCCATAACAGTACAAGATCTACTGGCACATCCAAAGACTCTAGTAGATGCTGAAAAAGCAGACATTTCTCTTTTATCAATCATAGTGACAGGATGGAGTTTCAGATTTTCATCTAAGATTGGGAGAAAAACAGACCAAAACAGCACAAGGGAATAAAATATAATGTTCAGATACAGACGTATATCTGTTAGCACTCTTAGAAACTAGATTCCTGCTTTTTATAGCATTCCTTCATGCAAAGGGAGACAGCTGGATCCACCCAAACATATGGACTCAGGTCCTCTTTCTCTGAGCCAGCGGTTCAGGTCCAAGATTTAATGCTGAATCTTCCATTTTCAACTGCTTTAGTTTTCTTCTCTCTTGGCATTTCTTACGGTAACTTCTCTTATTATTTATTGTTTTCCTCATCTCTAGTGGCAGAAAGTAATAAAGTGCTGTGGTAAGGGGCACACCTGAGGTATTTTTTCTTTACTTGAGCATTTAGATTCATATTATGTTATCCCTTCCAGTCCACTGTATCGCACAGACAAATATTGCACTTTTCACTCCACAGACAGTTTTATTTAATAGTTCATTTTATGAATATATACTGCATTAAGTGATCTCTTATAAATAAGCAGTGTGTAATGCGTGGCTTACATTTCAGATGTCTGGCTTTATTTGTATCATTTTTGTTTTTCTTACCTCTATTCTATACTTATCTCCACTGTTTGATATTTGTTCACCCTCGTCTTTAGTGGTTGAATACACTTATGTAAATACTATACTATCATACACATCTGAGGTACTGTACGTCCACTCTACTTTGGCCATTCTCCTCTAATACATATCAGGAACTAATACATTTTACTCTACCATATTTGTCTGACAGCTGTAATTATTTTTCATATGAGGTTTGATATCATAGGTAATATATTTAGTTATATATCTATCTATATCTATATATATTAGTTTCAAAGCTTTTCTATTATCTCACAAAAGGCAGTGTGTGGTCACATTATATTACAGATGTTTTGAGTTGTCAACAGCTCCAACAGAGATGCTTCCATTAAGCTTGTCATGTGGTTTCATTTCAATAGGTTCAATATCTCATGGAAAACCTTTTTTTTTTTTTTTTTAATTTAAAACAGATGAAAAGCAGAAAACGGTTTTCTTTGTTCTTTCCTCTGTCGTTTATCTAATGGTTAGAGGTTTATCTGATGTTCCTGTTTGTACAATATATACATGCAGTTACATGGTTACATGTGACAGAATGTGATTTTTATGTTAAGACTACGTCATCCATGGTTTCTTGGTTGTAAGTCTTTGTGCAACGTTGTTCAATAACATTTACACCATTCAACAATCCACAAAGAATACACTTGATGCCTATTTGCAAAAAGAAAGAAAAGCAGAAAAATACAGATAAGGAAATAATGAAACATAACTATAATCTTTTCATGTTTGGTGAATATTCAACTATGAAGTTAATAAACTTAAAGCTTACAACAATATGCAATGTAATTAAAAAAAATATTTACTAACTGTAATAAAGTCTCTTATATTATTGGCCTACAGTTAAAATGCCCTCAAAAGAAAAGCAGTGAATTTTTTTTACCAAGTTTCAGACCCCACTAAAGAAAAGAATGTAAAAAATGTTGGTTGGCCGTCGTGTCCCTGATACGTACGGCCTTGGGTCAAATGTGAATTTCTGTGAATTAATGAGGATGGGTTTTACTCAAGAGGAAGGTTTGTCTCAGAGCTACTAGATATACTTCACAACAGCGTCTGCGCATCACAATGAATTCACTTTGTAGGTTCTTTTAAGTGGAAGACACATACATCTATTGTATAAAATATGTATAATAATACCATCATATACATTGAAAGAATCAGCAAACCAGTGCTCTTCCAATTAATCTTATTAAAGAGTGTAAGATTTAACACATTGAAGCACATCTAGATTACAGACCAGGATATACTGTTGCCTTGGTTTTTTTTTATTTGTATAGTATGTATTCCATCTTTTTTTTTCTTCTCTGACATATACTACATGTTCTGTGTGTCTCCTGGTCCTGCGTTATGTTAACATTGTTAAGTGTTGTGCGTCCATTAATTCTTCTTTGTTGTTTCATTTTAACACAGGGGGACTTACCAATGTGAATGAGTCATTTAGCTACATTTGCAGAAATCTTCATTAATCTCTCTATATCAGGTATGTCCAAACTATTCCACAAAGGGCTGGTGTGGCTACAGGTTTCAGTTCACAGTTTGACCAATCGACTCTAAAGACTGAGAGCAGTTGATTCATTCAGACCAGTGTAGCGTGCTGCTGCTTGGTTGGAACAAAAAGCTGTAGCCACACCAGCTTTGTTGAATAGTTTTGGACATACCTGCTCTATACTAAATTAAAAAAATTAAATTAAATTACATTTCTGTAAAGTCTTCTCTGACTGTACACCAGGGGGCGCTGCAGCTCTAAATGCTGTCAGTTTCAATTTCAGTTTCCTGCTGGTATTTCAACCATATGTCACCTAATTACACACTGTATTCTCCTGCCATGGATGGTGGTATGCTTGTAAAAAAAAAAAAAAAAAAAAAAAACACACAAAAACACAGGAAACTGAGTCTGTTTCCATTTGTAGAGCTGGTTGTTTTTCCTGTTGCAGCAGAGCACATATATTTGTATATAATGACATGTTATGACAAATTGTGGGTGTGAGAGCAGCTCATTAGACGGAGGCATTTTAACAGGTGTGTTACAAACCAATGCATTCCTTTTTATCAAACTCATCTGCACACACAGTCAACACTCTGGTATCATAAAATCAGGTGTGGGTGAAACCAATGACGAGGAACCTTCCATGATGACTATATGTGTTGATACCGAACACGGGCTGAAGAGCAAATGAGAGGAATTGCCATCACTCACCACATCCTTCTGGAAGTAGATGAGCGCTCCGGCTGCTATTTGAGCGATGAGGATCAGCAGGAGGCAGGTGAAGTACTGAGGAGGGAAAGATGTGAGATGACAGATGACAAACTCATCCAAACATATGTGATGATTGAAAATGTAAGACACTGAAACACTGGGTGATGACGTGTCCCACTTCAAGACCCATATATTCATATTTAATACAATCAATATGTAGGATTTCAGTCAGGTTTCCAGACACAGGTATTGCAAATTATAACTGAAATCTGTTAAAGAACATTCAAATTTATCGGTCACAGTTTCAAATGTAGCCTTGTGCATTGAAACAATTCACAGATTATGGGCAACTCTATAAGATATGCAATAAAATTATTGTAATTATCTCACTGATGTACCTTAACTTTTTTTTTTAGACGACAATATAGCCAAAATGCTGAGGTATAAATCAACATTTAATAGCGTTTCCTAGTCTCTGGAAGAAAATGCTATTGATTTAATCCTTCATTTTGATTTAATTCCATGAAAACCAGCTCAAAGTGAACAAAACTAATGCAATGAGACTTCTTTTTCATCTTTATTAGTTTTATTCTCATCAGAAGAGGGAGAAAATGTCTAGAAATGAAGTAGGTCTGAGGAGACTAAAACATAGTTAAGCATTTTTGTAAATAACTCTAAATATAAATACTTTTAACAAAAAAATATAGCAAAATGTAAGTAAGATTTAACTGTTAATACATTACCCCACACTCATCCTTCTACATTTAGTTGTTATTAAACTTCTGTAATTAACAGATCCAGGACAAACCAGCAAAAAAAGTTAATGCCATGTTAGGACAGTTATGAGGAACTTTAATGTCTGCTTTACTTTCATGGTAACACATTCTGTATGTAGAGAGTGAACTGTTAAAGCTCAAAAAATACACCAACACTCCGGGGAAAAACATAAACTGTATAACAGTGGTGGATGACGTTGCTTGTTGGTTTGTTGACTGATGCTTTGAAGTCTCGACTTTGGTATTTAACTGGACATGAGCGAGCACTGAAACTCTAAACACATTAACCACATGGACTAATCACCATCAAGAAATTTCTGCAGCACAAATATATCTTTATGTTTGATGACAGTAAAATCAGCGTTGATTTATTTATTTTATAACATAGAAATAAATAAAACAGAATTAGTTCTACCAGGCTAGCAAACAACTATATAATTAAATACCATATTAGAGTTGCTGAGCTTCATAGTCTTTTGGGCATCAGTGCTTAAAAAAAAAAAAAAAAAAAAAACCACCACATGATACTGTAACCTCTTCCACATATTGTTATTCAAGTGGTCTGAGGTGGAAAAATAAATAGATTTCTCTAGATTGTGTTTTTGAATTGCATAAAATTTACACTGACAGACTTTTGTCATGTTCACACCAAGGGGAGGTTTCCAAACAGATATTTTCCTCATGTGTCTTTTTCATACAATTGTCATTTTACAAAATATATGTTCACAATTCAATGCCAAACACCTACATCCCTCTGCAAATGCTTAGATAAACTACTGTTTCATAAACTGTAGATTTCAGATAATATTGGATGCAACACATGCACAGACTTCAGTCTATCATGATGTTGAACGACAACAAGTATGTGGTTATAAACTTACAAGTATGGTTTTGAACTCGTTTTAGAAGCAACACTAGTATAGTTTCCCAAATCCAGTATCAGGCCACAGTCAGAGGCCAGCATTAGGTTGTTGGTTTAGTGATGTTCTAATAATCACAAACCTTCCTCAGTCTGTGTTAAGATACAATTTGGATACATGAAAAACACATGTACAAGTTTATTAAATATTATTAGCATTTACTGCACTCATTTTCTGATGTTTGATGGCGTGTTTCATTAAGTGAACGACCGATTTTTTTTCCCATCAACCTTCGCTGATGACATGCTGCCGATATTTCTAATTTGATATTTAGGGCCAATACTGACGTTTTTTCTCTGTCAAATGATAAATGTCAGAAAATGTGTGTACACTTTTTGCTGTGATAGCATTAGCTCAAACTTAATACTTTTCTGCTCATTTGTGACTCTATTAGGAGTCAGAAACAGTGGAAAAAATCACTTTAATAAAGTTTATAGCACTTTTGCTTTGGCTTTATTTTCACATGTACACTTTAGAGAAAACTCATTGCGTATCAAGTTGATATGATGCAAATTTAATGTGAAATCAATGAGTCGGTCAAATGATACTATTTCACAAATGAAAGTCACAACAAACAATGAAACTATTCCAACATATTAAATAGAAGTTTGAGGGAATACAATCCACACAAGCCAACTCACCAGGCCTAACAGACAGCGGATCTCATAAATGGCCCCGAGGCAGCCCAGGAAGCCCATCAACATGGAGAAAGCCCCAACTCCAATCAGGATGTAGCAGGCCATCATCACAGCTGAGGAGTTACCTGGTAAAAAAACAACAACAATAAAACAGTGGTCAACTTACTGCAGTACCCAACATGTCATAAACTGCAGTTAACATTAACACTTTCATTGCGTTTACCTCCTAAATTTGCAATAACATTTTACATTTGTGTTCCAGCTCATTTAAAAAGTTTATTCTTAAGTTAAAAGACAAAATGTATTGCATTAAAACAACCCGATGACATGAAAATCCAGTGCACAGCCTCACTACAGACACAAAACACTAACAGCTTTATGTGTCAATAACTGTTGACCCTTCAGAAAATATTTCGAGTCAGATTTGCACAGTTAGAAACACCATGATAATGTAGAACAAACACAGGAGAATTGTTCCATTGAATGTGGAATACAAACAATAATGAAAAAAGTGAACCAGAAAAATCAGCATAAACTGATCTATGAAATTTTAATGTTGAGTTACATAAAGTACCAAGTGTTAAAATACTGTTTATAATAGCATGATTACATAATACTGCACAGAGTCTGGATATTCTTGCATTCTTGTTCAATAAATACTTGGCCTCAAGGCACATCTGTAGGAGTTGAATATGACAAGAGTTATTTTTTACTTGTATTTAGGTGAAATGTCACAGTTGTCTCCTGAATATATTGTTTTTTTCCCCCCCCACATTGTCAGGATGTATTTATGAACAATAAGATGCTTTTTTTTTAGGTTTAATATAAGACATTTGTATTAAAAAATTGCTCAATGAAAACTGGTAACCTGGAGACTGAAATGATACAGACTCCGATTGGTTGATAGGTGATGGGTGAAGCATCTCCCAAAAACATTAAATAACAAACATTATTTAGGGGCTGACACAGAGCTGTTCAACTACAAATATTCTGGCTGTTCCACTACTGTCAGTGATATCAGTATTTGAAATTAACATGATTCCTTAAGGTGTGGTTACAGTCTACACCATTTTATGATTCATTAAACTACATTCCTACACACAGCACCTTTTAATTAGTTTTTTAATTTCTTTTTAACAGCATTATGATATATCGTATCGTGATCCTTGTATTGTGATTTGTATTGTATCACCAGATTCTTGCCAATATACACCCATAATTTCCACAGGATTTGATGATGTTAAACATTTGTAAAATCTTCTGCAGTTCAGTCAAACCCATGTAAACTTACAGACATTTGCACGAGGGAGCAATCGGAGCTCTACAAACAGCCTGAAATGGAAACAAGCCCAACATGTGTGGCCATGAAGAATTAAAGAAATGGGAAACAAATGCGTCTTACAATGCTCTTCCTCTGGTGTATGATCAGTGTCCAATGTAATGCAGGAATCTAAAATAAGACTTCAGATTGAAAAGCCCACGATGGGATTTGGGGAACTCTCATAACCGTTTTGAGTGTGACGCATCAGTGATGAAAGTGAGGCCTGGTAGAATCTGGTTCATAGATACTCAGAAATACAACTATTATAGAGTCACAAAACATTCAGACAGAGAACAGATATGATGATCTGCACAAGAGGCTGAAGCTTCATGCCTCATACTGGAAGGAATACATCATTGCATTGATGTCTGCCAATACCCTGCTGTTAAAACCTGAACCCCCCCTCAAGCAAGGATTTGGCAGAGTCTTCTTGGCCTCAAGGAAACATGGGATGCCCCGGGGGATCAGTGAACCAGGGCAGGCAGCTCACAGCTCCAAGACCAAGACAAAGAGAAACTATGGGAGTTTATGATGGAAAATTAGGCTAAGGAAGGGGGGAGGGGTGGTGACGCAGGAAATGAAAAGCTGCATGTGTTTGCATGCCTTAACATACATGTATACACGTGTGCAGAGTCGACCTGCAGAGGCCAGACTGACAGTAAAACTCTGCTACAACCTGATGCAGGCAAGGGTTCTGGACACATGACCCATTTTTTTTTTTTTTTCCCCCCACTGACAGTTTAATGTTCCAGTCCAATATGTTTTATTCAATACACAGTTTGAGGATTAAAAAAAAAAAAAAGACAAAAATCTTTGTTAACACTTTATAATACCTACACACATTCTACTATGTATTAACCATTTGTTACCAATGTGTAAATGTTTGTTCATGATGTATTAGCCATTTGTCACCTATTTGTTAATGTTTATTAATGTATCACTTATACACAATCATAAAACATTTGGTCACATGGCTACAAATGGTTTGTTCATAGAGAAGAAGCACAAACGTTTAATTTATCATAAATTGTGCATGAATAAACCATTAACAAATAGGTAATACGTGGTTAATACATAGTGAATTGTGTGTGGGTATTATAAAGTGTTACCAAATCTTCTACTTATGAAATAATAGACTCATCTTTACAGCTTATGTTTCTGTCCTGTCAGCTTCAGCCCATTAATACTGAAACCTGCTGACACTACATCTGCATGTTGATCAGTGCGTCTATAGGGTTTAATATATACTGGACAGGTTTAGTAGAAAAGACATGTTTAGAAGTTGTGGTTATCCATGTGAATGTATTTACACTGACTTGAATATCCTGGTTAGATTTAGAAGTTATAAATATACAGTGGTGGGAAAAATACACATACACATGATATATTGGATTAAGAACCACTCTTAAGATGGGGTCAGATATTTTAATGGATCATTTTCACTAGATTGCTTAAATCCCCTTCACACCCTGATTACAACAAATTAAAAGCTCTGACGAGATTACAAATATATAGTCACCAGTGGAACAGACAGGAGTGGAAAAAAAACATTTTGAGATCCCTCTTGAAATGATTAAACTGTGATGTGTCAATCAAACTAAACTGTCATTTGTAAGTCATTCAATTCTGCCCAGTGCTATTCCGTTCCCCAAACCCACAAGCTCCATTCTGAGCGTGCACCGTTTCATAGAAGTCATAGAATGATTAAATGTTAGTTACCTCCAGGAAATGTTGATACTGGCAAAAGGAATATTTTTATTACATTTTGGTGATGATCTAGGAGGAGGGTCTGCAGTACGAGTGCTTTTCTTGTTTAGTTATTTTTTTCTTTTTACAAATAAACACAAAAAAAGTTGTATTCGTTTGTCTAATGAAACCATGTTTTTGAAATGCAAAAAAATAAATAAAAAAATTTGCAAATATTTCATGGTAATGTTTGAGATTGTGTAAAAAAATTTAAAGGGTGACTGATTTTTTTTTACCCCCATCACTGTATGGTTTTTATATATTTTAAACATCACAAATCTGGATGTAATCCTAGTTTTGACAATATTCAGTCTTGAGAAAAATTAATCAACCCTTAAGCTCAAAGTAAAGGGGAACACACTTTTTTTTTCTACATTTCTGTGTGATGTCTCAAATGATTTTCACCTCACAGACTGATTTCCCTCAAGTGTACGGCATTACATTACATGGATGAAATCAGTGCAACATTTTTAATGAGCATATGAATTCTTAAGTCATGGACAAAAACATGTTTTATGAGATCACAGTAATCTTTGACTGCCAGAAATGAGTCAGTTCATCCATGTGAATGTTTGTGCCACAGGAATAAAGCTTACATGAGCCAGGGCAACTTAGTGAGTCAATGTGGAGCAACCCTGAAGTGATGTGATACTGCTGTTAACTGTTTGAAGACAATAGAAACACACTCATAAACTGCTTGAACTGTGTCTGTCCTTTCTATTTTTTTTTCCTTTTTAAATAATAACAAACAGTGGTGTTGAACACAGAACTGATACAAGCTGTTAAAGTCATGTGGATTTTTTTTTTTTCCCCTCAGCGTTTGTTTGCATTTATTTAAAAACTGTACAGACAATAAAAAACATTTAAAATATTGGCTTTGATTGTGAATACAACCAAATAAACTGCATGCATTGTTTGCCTGTTGAATCAGAATGTCTTTATTGTCATTGTCTGGTGCAAACAATGTCATTGAAAGTGCAGTCCTTATTAAAATAAATATTAAAAACAACACACACCACACCTAAGACCAACACATATAATAACACTCAGAAAACATCCAATATAAAATACACAAGCTACAATTACAAACAAACAAAGTGGTTCCATTAAAGTAGTGATGCATGTATGATTTGGAGAGAAAAGAAAGAATTAGGGCTACAGTAGAGGCTCAGTTGATATGGGTGACATCCAATGAGTCTGTGTGTATTAAAAATGATGTTAGAAATGTCTGAACACATCCTCCTGTAGAATAGCAGATCTTCTCTAGATGCATTTGCTGGAAAAAGTCACTGACCCACATCTTGAAACTTGGAGGGTACTTCTCCTTCCACCTAAGTATTAGTCATCTGGCAACGAAACACACAAAGGCTATTCTTTGCATATCGGTTGGAAGTCATGTGGATTCGATATGACACAGATGAAACTGAGCTCTGGTCCTGTTTTTATCAAACTCAGTGCAGGGGGTGTTGCACAACCAGGCCACAGCAGCACCAGGCTGATTTCATTTCTCACATGCTGCACCAGGCAGCTCATTGATTCATCCTCAGATCACTGTGATCATCTGTGAGCCCATAACAGGCCACTGACTCGCATCAGAAAATGTTCCATTGAGCATCAATATGTCTCATTTATGTCGTCAACACAAAGCTCAACTGTGCACTGTACTTTAACTCTGTGCTCCGTGTGCTTTGTGTCGCTGTATGACCGCATTTCCATGAAATCGCTGGACTCACGATGCCTGTGTTCCCTCCCCTCTGCTCGGCCAGACTGGTGATGTAGTGTGTGTGTGTGTGTGTGTGTGTAGTGATGAGTAAGGCAGTGAGCGCACTGGACTGATGTGATGCATGCTGATGGTGGATGGAGCAGAAAGGGCTCAGTGTGTGAGGGGAGGACACCTGCAGAGCGGCCACAGACAAATGTCCTCAGTGACGCTGGTGGGTCTGCCACAAACACACACTCATCCCATCTCACTGGCTGTCTCTCTATTACACTTGCTCAATGTCTGTTTGTATGTTCGAGTTGGTTTTCAGTTGCCTCTCTTTCTGTCCACTGACACTGTGCCCTTTATTTAATATTCTTCTGTCAGTACTTTAGATAATGCAGGAAAATCCTCAATGACTTCTAATAGAAAATACACATGTATATTAATTAATGTGGTTGATCTGGTAGTGGAAAAAAAAAGGACTCAGACAATGTCTAATCTTGTCTGTATTTTGTGCCAATCTCAAGTTTCTATAACAACCCGTTCTTAAATTAGAGCCAATAATGTAATTTTGATCTTTCTGCTAAGTATGACCTTGACCTTTGACCTTTTGCAATATTGATAATTTCGTTATAGGTATATATGCGTCTATGTTTGTAATATTGTGATAATTATCCAGTATTGATTAAGTTACAGTGTGATGTGTCTATGCTTGACACACACAAACAGTGTTACACAAGTTAATTTTGCAACATATCACCTTTGACCTCCAGAGATCTCAAAAAACTATTGGTCTATTGGTCGTAGGTGATAACACCAAATATTCATTCCGCATCATTTGGTACCAATCTGAAAGTTTTGTGACCCTCTGTTCTTGAGTTATAAACCATAATGTGGTTTTTTTTACCTTTTAGCTAATTGTGAAATTGACCTTTGACCTTTACTAAAATGGATCATTGCATCTGATGCACATTAGCTATATGTATATGCCCATCTAATTTTGTGCTGATGTCAAGTATTCATTTAGTTATAGCCTGATATGTCTATGCGGACACACACACACACACACACACACACACACACACACACACCGATTACAATAATCTCTCCTAACCAATGTTGGGCGAGATTGAAAAACTACAGACGCTTTACTCAAGTACAGCACTTCAGGTTCAATATAAGGTACTCCAGTGTTTCCATTCCCTGCATCTTCATACTTCATTACATCTCAGAGGTTAATATTGCATTTGAACTCCAGTATATCCCTCTGACAGTTTCTGGATACCAGTGAAATCTCCTCAAATCCTATAGAAAGCAGTGTTTTGTCAGGCTCAAGTTCCAGGCATTTTAGTTTAGTCTTTTTTTTTTTAAAGCCTTTGTCTTTGTGTTTGTTTGCCCTTTATCCTTATTTCAACTTGGCTTGTCCTTTTTTCCCCTCACTGTAGTTGCAGAAGTTAACATGTCATACTGTACTAAAGTACTAGTTTATGGTACTTTTATGCTAGTTTCTGTTGCTTTAGGATTCTAATTTAGTGAAACCCAGGGCCAGGTGTTGTCCTTTTTACTCAACTACATTTGTCCGACAGTGATTTGAGGACTTGATACAAAGAACAGATGTTAAAATACACATAGTTCAAGATTAAACTGCAGTTTTCCCAATGTTATAAAGAGTAGCGTGGATACATTTATCTATCAGCTGCTAAAAGCACCAATAAACAGTTTCCTTATAAACTTCTCTCATGCTTAAATTTAGTAAAAGGTTCAACCAACATGTCTAAGATTAGAGAAAAAAAAAAAAAAGAAAAGTGAAAACAGATGAACGGTTCAGAAAGCTGAGCTTTATATAGTATCCCTGTGAGAAGAATGAAAATGAAACCCAACTAATATGTGACAGCAATGTGTTTGAGGGCAAGGGTGAACTTGAACTATTACAATTCTAACATAATTTAATCCATAAAAACCCAGTGCTACTTTTACGACTCTTCCCAAATGAACTTCTGTCTGTTTAACCTTTCTTAGGTGCTTTAGCAACATTTATTATCATATTATCCTCTGTATTTTGCATTCTTTTCAGTGAAAAATATGGTATTTTTGTTCTATATTTAGTTTATGTTCATTTTAAACTTAGTGCATTGAAAGGTTTTTATATGATAAATAGAAGAAAATGTTTTTTTTAGTGAAGATATAAATAACTGAATGCAAAAAAAGTGTTTCCATCCACTGTCAATTGTCAAACTCTAGGTATTACAGGTGAATCTATCAGTGTTTCAACATTTACTACAGAGCCTACGAACATCCAAATAGGTCATAACTAATATGATAATACAATTTAAAAAAAAACCAAACAAACTGCATTTTACACCAATTATTTACATGCATTTGGAGGATTAGTGGATCAACATATCAGTAGATGACTTTAGTTAGTAGTGGTTGTTTGGGTCTTTATAGGTTAAATTAGTTGTTCCCAACCTTCTTCCATTTATGACCCCATTTTAACATCACATTTTTGGTAACCCCAGGCATTCCAAATATCCTTTTTTTTTTTTTTCACAAAATACATTTGTTTTTGAGAGTCAGCTATATTATGTTGCAAATACATTATAATTTTAGTCTATTTAATGTACGCCATTACAGACAGAGGCAGAAAAGCCAGGTGTAGATTACTGCTCAAAGTGATGATGTTATTTTCCTTAGTCAAGTTTGTATTTATAAGGTTAATAATCAATACTGAACAATAACTCAAACTATGAATTATCAAAGAGCTGCAGCATCTGAAACTGACCACAGTGAACATTTGACAGATAAACAGTACCACAGTGCCTCAGTTTGTGTTTTATGGATTGTAAAATTCTCTGTCAACTCGCCAATAAAAACATCAATTGCTTAAAATTTCAGGTGACCCCACGTAGGGTCCTGACCCCAAGGTTGAAAACCACTGGGTTTAAATGGTGGGATCCTAAAGAGTCAAGTTTGAAATGTAAGACTCATGTTACAGATATAATATTACTGAACCAATATGTTCCAATTAGTCAGTATAAATAAATGCAGTCTGATGTTCTACTTTAACTGTACATGAGCAGTTTGGTTTGTTTAACTCATGAGCTAATGTTGTGTTTACATTATGAAACTCTTCATTCCAAATGCAGCTGTGGTCACTGCTGTTACTAATTTACGTCAGCGAATTTGCACGATATACAACACACGGAATGTTCACGTGTGTATTGGATAATCAGTTAAACATCCAAACAGTTTATACCCCTCACAGGGTAGCAGGATGAGGTTTTCCAGGAAGATAATAGCTGTGGTTTGTCCCAGTAGATAAAAGACTTGATCCTCCGTCGCTGCCTTACAGACAGAACAACTCATCCCTGATCCTACAGGATTCACTTTTCCGTCATCAATATGTTGACCCAGATGGAAGCCAAATGTTAAGTATATTTACTTGTGTGCTTAAGAGTTCCTAAACTAGGATCCAGGGGTGATCACCGTCAACAAACCCACGTCAGTCTGGATCAGTTGTGTATCAGATCAGGATCAGAAATGTAAACCCTGCAGACGTGTGTGTGTGTGTGAGGTGGGAGTGGAAAAGTGTGGTGTGGAAAGGAACATTATTAACCCACAGCCCGAACGGGAGAGGGGTATTGTTTTTGTAAGCAGCTTTACGCAAAACCTACTGGACCAATTTTCATGAAATTTTCAAGAAAGGTGCATGATATTGCCATTCAATCATTTGGAGTGGGGTCTCAAAATGATTAGATGGAGTCTTTTCTCTTACACAGGTGAATATATTTGAATTTAAACAAATCATAATCACACATTTTACACAATGCATTTTCTGTAAATACTGTAATTACATTATTTTATTTGACACTATAAAGTTATCTGCATTTACACTTTAATATGCCATTGGACCTTTGTTTTGTACCCGTTAGTGTTTGAATGCGTTTGTGTGTTGGTTTGTCCGTCTGTTTGTAAGCAGCTTTACATAAAAACTATTTGAGCAATTTCCATAAAATTTTCTGTAAATGTGAAATTTGTCTCAGAATAGATTCCATTAAATTTTGGTGAACGTAGGTCAAATATAAAGGTCACAGTCACCAAAAATGGGTTTTCACAATGATCAGCGATAGGGCAAATCAGTTAAAATGTGAGCAAGGGGGGCGGGGTTTGTTGTGCTGAGCACCACCGGTATATTTTATTTTTTTCTTTAACAATAAAAAAATTCCATTATGTCTGATGCAACCACATGTTTTTGAAATGCAAAAAAGTTTTCTCTACAAACACATGATAATATTTGAGTGCGTGTACAATTTTAAGAGACGAAGAGAGAAGCTCAGTATTATATTTTTATATGATACAGGAAGGAGAAAAGCAATCGGATGAGATAAGGAATCGCATGAAAATGATAACTTTATCAGTGAAATGTCAGTTTGTGCCTTTTTTCTTTTTTTACAATGTACTGCTTAATTAAATTTCAGAACTCCTTTCCATTACTTGTTCTACTTCTTGATCATATTTCACATGGATACAAAGCCAAATTTTGTAAAGGAATACAACAAACAAAATGTTTAAACACACAAGTATGACATTATGCTTTGTAAGATGTTCATTTCTCAAACACGAAGTTGACCTCAAAGATTGATGCTGACAATGACTGAATTAGAATTTTTCCCCACCAACATAGTATGAATACTGTAGTGTTCCTTTTAGGTTACATTATTTATCTCAAATAGGAAGTTGATTCTCAAGGTATAAATACGTTGCACATTTAAAAGAGAGAGATTTAGGTCCTACCTCATTTTTTTTTTTATTCATAAATAACAAAATCCATGTTATTTAAAGTTTCATTGTCACTGAGCAGATCCTTTAAAAACAAAAAAGTACTAATATATTACAACACAACCCACATTTGAAAACTCAATTCTTTGTCCTGTACACTTCCAAAATTAATTTATACACATTTTCTTCACAGGTTTATATAAATACTCTACATTTTGCAGACGTTTACCTGCAATTATTTCATAAATTCACACAATAAACTGACGTACATGCACTTTAAAGCAAGACCCAATCAGTTATTTTTTCTTCCTTAACTTATAGCACTGTTGTATCAACTGAAGTAAAACTATATATACATATACAAATGAGTCTTATGCTGCCAGGGGCCAACAAGAGTATATCACAAAAACTCCCAGTCCTCTACTATATAGAAACCTATGTGATACATTTTAGACAACTGATATGAACCTAGAGAATGAAAATGAGAACATATGAACGGGAACAAGAAAATGGACATTTGTAAGAAGATGAATATAAACCAAATTGTATCTCAATTGACCTATTATTTATGTAAAAAATAAATAAATAAATAAATAAACATTTCAAATAAAAAGCCCACTTTTTGATGACTCATACTCATCAAACTCATAGTGAAGCTGAATTCAATAGGGGTCTTCCATTAGGGGTTCCCTTTGCTGGTTACCAAGGGAGAAGATATCCAACCAAATCTGCCCAAGTCATCGCATTCGCACAAAGGATAACAGACCACCACAATTATATCCCTGAAACTTCATTTTTCTGCGATTCAGGTAAATAATGTCCTCATCACAACTACCAATACTGATCCTATCTTTTCACCAAGTCGTTTCTTTAGTCAATCTTGAGCTTCAGTTGGTAGAGCAGGTTGGTCAGTAACTGAAAGGTTGGTGGTTCGAATCCCGCTCCGTCCTTGTAAGTCTGTTGTGTCCTTGGGCAAGACGCTTAACCCTCCTTGCCTCCAGTGCTACTCACACTGGTGTATGAATGTTTGGTGGTGGTCAGAGGGACTGTAGACACAACATGGCTACATATATAGTTTACCACCGCCAGAGGGTGCATGTGAGAGTGAATGAATAATGGGTCACACACGTGAAGCGCTTCTCGTGGCCAAAAAAGCGTTCTATAAATCCAATTAATTATTATTGGGATATAATTATGCTTTGCTGCTTCTCCTGCAACATCACTAATTCAGTTCCAAAGACTGAATTTATTTACCTTTATTTTATTTTTTTACAGTGTTGTGATAATTTTACTGAAGTATGAGTTGAAGACATCACTGCAAAAATCCAAATCTTACCAAGTGTATTTTTCTCATTTCTAGTCAAAATACCTCGTCACACTTACAATAAGATGTAATTACCTATAGAGTAAGTTTTCAGTGAAATTTAAAACTGATTTTCTGACAATAGATCTTAAAAATCTTACTTCAAGAAATCTTATTAAGATCATTTCACTTGTTCCATTGGTAGATATTACTTAAGTCAAGATTTAAAAAAAAAATTTTTTTTTTGCTTAATTCAAGCAAAAATAAATGAATTAATAAATAAATCTGGCAATGTAACAAGTGAAAGTTATCTTAGTAAAATTTCTTCAAATAAGATTTTCAAGATCTAGTTCTTCTATTTCACTGTAAGGTTAATCTGTAGGTGGTTAAGTCTTATTTGAAGTGTGATGGGATATTTGGACTAGAAATGATTAAAAATAAAAAAAAATACACTGGGTTTTTTGTCATGTTTCACTCTATAATTGTAAAGGAAACAAGAAAATCCATATCAGTCTGGTTATAGAATCTGTCAATAATTCCTCCTCAGAGAGAGAATGCCAGCATGACTTAAAGGAATGTCTTTAGTCAAACACAGACAGAAACAGAGGAAATGTGTCTGACACTGGCTGTTTAACTTTGAAGCCTCATGTGGTACAAACGGCATACTTCATAAGTACATAAACTCGTCTCTACGTGACAGGAAGAGGCTGGAGTGAAATGAGAAACACAGGTGTGTTTAGACAACATGTGCATCAGTAGCTTCTAATTTAAACAACAGTTTCCAAAAAAAAAAAGTGTTTCCATCAGCTCCAGGGAGGAGAGTGCAGGATTTAAAAGTGCTTTAATAGTAACCCAGATGCATTTCAGCTCCCGGCCTTCATCATGGTCACTGTGACTGATATAAAGAGGAAAGGAATGTCTGATACTGAGCTGAAATTTGACAGCCTTGGCTAACTGCAGGGTGTTACAGTAGGTGAGTTTTACTAATGGTGTGTTTACGGTCACATGGGTTTATCTCCATTACCACCGTCATATCTACACTGGAACAGCTTTTCTTTGCTTTAATCTTTTTTTAAAAACATTGAGATATTTTAATGCACTTTAAATGATGATGATGATGATAGGGGGAAATCCAAAGCACTGGTTATCTGCAAAACTATTGTAATGTTTTATGAGTTTATATGAAGAAGACATGATGGTTCAGCAGACTGGACCGCTTTACACCTCTGAGGTCCAGGTATCAGATTCTACTCTTAGTTCACTGTAGTAAAAGCCAAGTAACAAAGACAGACCGTGAGCTCAGAATGGATTAGGTTTTGTCCTCAGGCCAGTAGAGAATATCAATATCCAGAATCAACAGAATTAATAATGACAGTAAATGATACAAGTCAAAGCCATATGTTCAAACTGAAGCCTCATCTCATACCAAACTCAGTACTGCACTGATCAGACCATACGTAAGTGCGCCACGGATCACCAGGTACCGTCAGCAAAAGCAAATCCAAATGTTTGGATTTCTCATACTCGAGAAGAGTCAACTCAAGCGGCCATTACGGTGAATGTCAACATGTGCTTCCTGCACGTCACTCCAGTGTTAACGTAGGTATAATGAGCCCCCTTGTGGTCGGGAGTAAAACATACGTTTCTCCACTGGGCAACATATACATGAGAATACAATTTTTTTTTTTAAATGTTCATAAAAATAATACATGTCATCTGTATAGTGCTTTACATGGTACTCAAACACGCTTTACATGAAGTCAAATAATACAATAAAAGCCAACAATTAAGGCCAAATTCTAATGTGTTCCTTACTCTACCCCTCTGTTCTGTTCATACACATGAAGGGATAGTGTTGTCCTGTTTATAAATTAAATGGAAGTGAAGGGCTAAGGTGGAGGGGATGTGTAGCCCTTGAAACAGAGACCTTCAAGTAAAACACAAATGTCAAATTCCCACTACATGTAAATCAGCTCGACTCAGGTACCAGGTACCATTCCTGGAGACTGTTACCAATCCAGGATACTGCTGACTTTAGAGCAGGCATGACCAAACTATTGGGGTGGCCTTGGCTCAGTTGGTAGAGCGGGTCGTCCGGTAACTGAAGGGTAGGTGGTTCGAATCCCATTTTGTCCTAATCAGTCTGTTGTGTCCTTGGGCAAGACACTTCACCCTCCTTGCCTCCAGTGTCACTCACACGGCTGTATGAAAAATGGCTACATATGTAGTTTACCACCACCAGAGCGTGCATGTGAGAGCGAATGAATATTGGGTCACTAATGCGAAGTGCTTTGAGTGGCCAAGAAAGCACTATATAAATTCAATCCATTATTATAATTATTATTATTATTATTATTCCACAAAGGGTCGGTGTAGCTGCATGTTTTTGTTCCAACCAAGCAGCAGCACACCAGACTGGACTTCACAGTTGATTGGTCAAACTGTGTACTCTTGGTTGGTTGGAACAAACAACCTGCCCCACTGGGTCTTTGTGGACTAGTTTGGACATGTCTGCTTTAGAGTATCTGGTCATCATAGTGATGCAGTGTGTAACTTCTGTGACGTCTGCTCAGAGTGTCTGATAAACATGTTCGTTGCCTGTTGCCTCACAACCTCACAACGTCACAGGGAATATTTTTAAATCAACCACAGGGGTTTTTTTAGGCTGTTATCTTGAATTAGTCAGAAACTATATGTACTATAAACAGTTTTTTATTTATTTATTTTATTTTGGTGAACCTCGGTTTTGTTGTGGAGTGAACTTGCGTTTGTCTCTTGCATTTGTTTAGGGAGCATGCGTGTTTTTGCTTCTGCATCGTTTCTGTTGTTGCATATATATATATACATATATATATAAATTAATGCATTGTGGGAAGGTTGCCTCATGTTTCTTCTTTGTTTCAGTCTGACATGGACAGAGAGTGGAACACACAGTCGGAGCCTGGAGCCAAAACTTGGCCTGTTTTTAGCCTGTTAATCAAACAGCTCCATTTGTATTAACCTACAAATGCTCCACAAGTGGATCACTGTGATGCCTTCTCTGGAAAAACTAATATATATTGAATGCTTATTTTGGTCTTGAATAATCATGACTGCTCTGAAATCAGGCCAGAGGAACATTTGTAAACGGTCTTTCACTGCTCTGAATTTAACCCCTGATGCATTCTGACTGGATGGTTTAGTTTAAAAATTCTGAATAATTAAAGTTTTTTGTAGTGTTACTTTACTGATAATTTTGTTCATTGAACTGATGTACAGGTGTTGAAAAGCAACTGTTTTAGAAAAAGAAAAAGGCCGAACTAAAACTACTGGAACCAAATTACAACACTAGTCATTTATTCCTTTTTTTTTTTAAACTTCATTTTGTTAATATTTATTAGTTTCTTTTGATGTTGTTGCTTATTTTGGTTTATTTTTTCTACATTTTGTTATTTTTCTTCAATTGTGTTCCATTAGTGTCTTACTTTGTTGATGTTACATATTATTTTGTTAGTTTCATATTCATTTTACTGATCACTTTGCCAGTTTTTGTTCATTTTGTTGCTTATTTTATTTGCTTAAGTCTCAGGAGTTAAAGGGTTAAGTACAAAAGTTGATATGTATCTGTAAAGTGTATATAAAAACAAAACTTACTCAGGATGACAATGAAGCTCTGGTTGTCCAGCAAGAGCCAAAGTCCAAAACCCATGATGATGGCACCGAACAGCTGGAAGAGTCAAAGCAACACACACAGATGAGCCCGAAAACATGGAGTCGTTCACCCTGAACTCCATTTAACTCCTTTTAAACTGCCCGCTCAGCTCTGGTGAATTTTGTCCTCATAAGTGTGTGTTTATGTAGCGTTAAGAAGGTCTTAATCTTTGATCACACACTTCATTTCCACAGAGGACAGAGAGGACAGCAGTGAGCAAGTGTCACCGTGGTAACTAGGCCACAAACCCTTCATCTGTTGTGTGATTAAGACACACAGAGATCAAACATGCAGGCTGGGGGGCCAAATGCAGCCCGCTAAATGTTCCAATCCAGTCTATGGGATGAATTTGTGAAGTGCAAAAATTCCACGGTCAAGGTCCTTTAGTTGAGGTTCCACATGCAGAACAAGATGTAAAATAATACTATAAAAGTCTGGTTTAAAAACGATAGTGTAAAAAAATGCTCTCTTACATTATGCCTATAAAAAAATTCTGTCTTTTATTGCAAAAACTAATATTAAATTATGAAAACATTAACATTTAATTCAATTCAATTTTATTTATAAAGCCCTAAATCACAACAAAGTCGTCTCACAGGGCTTTACAAAAACACAATCAACTACAGAGATATATGCAAAGTCCCAAGCAACCCCTGTCCTTAGATCCTCCTTCTCAGCAAGAAAAAACTTCAAAACCCAGTGGGAAAAAGAAGAAATCTTGAGGAGAACCACATTGAAGGAGAGATCCACTCCCATGGATGGACAGGCTGTAGATGAACGTCCATTTATACAAACTATCCTGTGAAAATAAAATGTGAATAACCTGAAAAGTCACAATTTTAACACTTTTCTGCTTCTGTTATTAAGTGTCTTTGTAGATCTGATCCATTAATGCACATGTAGAAATGATATGTTGAAGCAGAATATTGTTAAAATTTTACTTATTTTTCTCAAATTCAGCTTTTTTTTTTTTTTTTTTAAAGGTTATTCACATCTTTTTATTTGGATATTTTAGAAAATTAAGTAGTTACCTCTGCCAAGGACGTTATGTTTTTGTTTGTCTGTCTGTTAGTTAGCAAGATAACTCAAAAAGTTATGGACAGATTTGGATTAAATTTACAGGGTAGGTTGGTAACGGGCAGATCTACAAATAATTAGATTTTGGTGGTGACCTTGGGTCTACTTTAGGTTTGCCCAGTCAGAGTACTTTTCTAGTTTAATAATTTAATCAGGTTGCTCTAAAAACAAATATTTTGGAGTCTTCATTATTTATAAATGATTATGTTAGTAGCCCAGCCCAGTGGAGATCAGATGAGGCTGAAAGAAAATGAGTTTGAGACCCCTGCCTTAAACTAAACTGTTCATGAATGTGAGACATGAAGAAGCTGAAGAGTCTTCCTCACTCAAGTTTGAATATCATGACCTAATAGACATGCTAGTCACAACAAACACACAAGCATTATGTCGATTATATACAACCACATTAAGTGATCAGTTTCAATTTGAGGTCATAACAGTTTTGGAGGAATTATACAATTATTATTTGCATTTGAGTGTTTAATGTGAAATGTGAAAATGAGTCAAAATGGGAAATGAAACAACAACAGATGAAGACTGTCTTCACAGGAAATAAACATATTGTGTATAGAATGATGAAAAAAATTAAAAATACTGGGTGAAGAGTAAAATGACAAATAGGAGAAAAAGAATAAGAATGAAAAGCAGCAGAAGATGAGGAAGAGGAAAATGAAACCATGGATGAAGAAGGAAAAAAAACGAGGAGAATTAGAATTTTGAAGAAAAATTTTGATTGTAGGAATTAGCATTGTGAGAAACAGTCGACCTGATGATCATTTATGCATTTCATGGTGTACATTATCATACATTACGTGTGCATACACATTATACAGATTTGTCTTTCACTTTATCTTGGTCTATGTTTTAATAACTTCTTTCTCGTCCTAACCTTATTCCAATAATACTTCTTAATTATCTATTATCTTTTTATTAATCACTAATAAGAGTTTAACTTTTTTGTTGTTTAAACCTGTGTTTCTACATCCAGGTTCAGGAAAACACCAGGACATTTAGATATAATTAAGGTACTAAAACAAACGTATTAACCTCTTAACATTATATTCCTTTTTTTCCTAATAACCTGGTGTATATTTGTCCTGTTATCATCTTCTCCGTCATCTATATGTAATATCATGTGGTTTGTTAAATGCACCTCTACAGTATCTTACAGGTTCTCATGAGTTTAGGTTACAACTGAACTGCAGTAATATTTGTACCACAAAAGACTTGGCAGTAGAGAAACCACAACTCTTGCTACATAGAGTAAAGAAAACACACTGTCTCAAGGTTGTCCTACATTCTTTGTTTCTGTGGAGGGAGAAAAGAGTAATTTATGTGGGGATTTCATTTTTCTGAAATCTTCTTTACACTTTAAAGTCTCCAGAAGCATTAGATCTAAGATTATCTGATCAGATTCAATCAGATCTAGTCAGATTATTTAAAGAAATGTGCACTGAATTATTTGGCTCTTACCAAAATTTAAAAAAAACAAAAAAACATTACACTTATAACTGTTTGTTAATTTATTAATATCTTATTTTAAGTGCTCATACATCTGTAGATATGTTAATTTGGGGATCCAAAAATCTTAAATCTTGTGAAGTGAAATTATCTTAATGCATTAACAGATATTTTTCTTGTTTTTAATTCTTTCCCTCAGATTTAGTGTTTTCTATCCAATTTTTAGACATTATTTTTTGCAGTGCATTTTAAGGTTATTTAATGTGGACTGCTCTGAATACATGTCGTTATTAAGGATGTAAAACAAATATATCATGATACTTCATTTGATGATATCGATATTAAAAACTATTGTATTCATTCAAATGCAGACATGGCGGAGGTTCATTTTTGTCTTTTGGTTTTCTTTTCTGATTATTAAGCGGTTTTATTAACACAGCGCAACCTTAAACTTTAAAATTATGTTTTACAGAGATTATTGTGATTATGTGATTTTCACATTTTTATCATTATTTTAAATTTTATTTTAAAAAAAAGGATACGCATGTGTGTACATGTACGTGTGTGTGTGTGTGTGTGTGTGTGTGTTGTACTGGTAAAGTCACATGTTGTATATTTATCCAAACCCTGCACTTTAAGTTCATGTAGACAAAGGTTGTGATCAAGCATTAGATCCGGTTCTGATCAAATAAAAATGTTCAATTAAATTTTCCCAGGAAATAATATTTACATTAAAAAAAAAAAAACACATCAAAAATTATCACCTCGTTAACAGTATCATGATATATTGTAATCCTATTGTGATTTGTATTGTATCACCAGACTCTTGCCAATACACAGCCCTATTCATTACACATAAGTAGTTTGTTTTTCAGGGTAAAATACTCACAAAAAAGATGAGGTTAAATAGGAACAGGAAGTACTTGGTCGCTGTCACACATCCTTTCCCCATCGTGTTTTATCTGTAAAAAAATAAGACATGACAGTCACATTACAAAACTCCATAAACAGCCAGAGCCAGAGGACACATGGTTAATAACACATAAAAAATGTGGTGAAGTCGCAGCAGAGGTCAGATGATTGTTCAGATCTGCTTTGGGGATGAACTTGATGCGTATAATTGGTGACAGATGCAAACTAGCCCAGACCTCGGGGGGTTAAGCTCGTCATGATCTGAACTCTGGGGGGGGGATTACACCCGCAAAACCAGTACAACCTCCTGTTCAGCCTCAATCTGTGAGCTGTGCACATGAGGGGGTGGGGCCAACAGATTTGACCCGCTCTGCCACGCTTCAACCATCCGCAGCCCTGATCCAAATCCACCTAAGATGGTCTTCCTCCTCTATGCTTTGTCACTCCATCCTCTTTGCAGTCACTCAGATAGTCTTCTAAGAGATCTGTGAATATTTAAGTCTTATCTGGTATATCGTTAGCTTCTTACATTAATTGTCCAACTCGTAATATCTGTGTAACTTTACTCTCCTAACACTGGTGCTTTAGTTTTTGTCATCGACTACGACCTCAGAAACATTAGCCTTAGCGGGCATCTAAGGCTTGGGTGGGTAAACACAGAAGGCTGTAAACACAAGAGGAGGTGTGTTGGAATCGTTTGACATTTATCTTTGAGACATGGACACACAACTTGGAGCAAAAAAGATACAGTAAGTTCATCCAAAGATATATTCATGAAATTAAAGCGGTTCATGCTAACTAATGCCAAGTAACAATTAGTTGATTGTGGTAGCACAACATTTACATTATGGTATGAATTAAAGACATTTTCCTGTAAACCAATAATATATGTGTGTTCATACTCCATGTTTTCCTGATTTAGTATCAGTCAGTATAAACTTTCTCCATTAGGATGCTACAGGTTAGCCGTTTAACACAACCCAATAGGTTGATTACATGCGACATCACATTGATATATAGTCAGTGCCTGCTTTTTAGATGGAGGGCAGGAAGTGAAGTAGCTTAACAAAAATGCTTATATTTTGCGTAGCTTACAGCTGTGCCAATCGTAACCGAGAGAAGGGAAAGCGATTTTTTTAAGAGTACCAAAGACTGTCATTGACAAAGGTGAGATATGGAAAAAGCTCACAGAAAAACACAGTAAAAAGTGTTTTTTAAAATCTGCGTTTGTGGTCGGGAGGAGCAAAGTCTTTTAATGCTAATGATTATGCCCGTGTCTGCAGTGACCACTTCGTTAGAGGTATGTTTTAAGAGTCAACCGATATATCAAGCAGATTTATGAGGTTTTTTAAGTGACCGATTCTCGTGTCACCATTATGGTTAGTATTAGTAGTTAGAACGTGTACATTTCTTTAAAACAAATACATCAATAGTAATATAATGCTAAGGTCTATAATGCACTGGGAGAAACACTGATTAATGATATACCAGTATTTATGTTTGTTTGTTTGTTGTATTATATCAGTCAGTTGCATTGGCCTATGCTCTTTTTTTCTCTGCCATGGTTTACCGACAGGTGAAGTTCACGAAGCAAGATAACTCAAAAACTTATGGATGGATTTTGATGAAATTCTCAGAATACGTTGGAATGTCACAAAGAACAAATGATTACATTTTGGTGGTGATCCAAAAAGAGATCCTGGATTCTGAAGTTGAATTTTTCATTTAGAGAAATGATTGTTTGTGTTTAACTTTTGAACTAAGTTTGTAGACTATGACCCAAGGAAGTTACTTATACAATATGAAATCAATCTGACCAGCATATTCATCAGAGAGCATGTTAGAAGCAATTGCTAATGGAGATAACTTCAGTTACAGCGTCTCACAAAAGCTCATGATCCATTAGCCTCAGAGATAAAAAGCAGATTGTGATAAACTGGTTCTAATGAACATCATTGGTTTCAGAATGACAGTAACATGTGATCCTGCCAGGAACACATCTATCCCACTTTTCCAGATCTGATATGATACCTACTGCTGAGTATCATCTGATCCTGGGTATGAATCAAATATCTGAGTTCAATCAATAAACCGTACTGCATGAAGAATCAGTGTTTGTTAAATGTGTGTGTGTGTGTGTGTGTGTGGGGTCATACAATAAACCAATGTACTGCCATTATGATCTGTAACTAGACAAAGTTTAGGTTTGGACAATGGACAAACACCTGGTACTGGATGAATGAATCAGATCCAGTCCAGCTGTTGGGGTCAGAACTGGCCCAGTATCTGATACCAGTATGGGATCAGTGCATCTGCCACATAATGACGTATACCTGCAGACTGGAAGATGATCCGATAAAACACTCTGCACTTCTAAGCCTGCAGCACATTCAAGCTTTGAAAGAAGGGAAAATTATTCATCCGTGACTTTTAACACAAGAAGCACTTTCCCACAGAGTAGTTCTAAGAACTAAGAACTATATAATTCTTTGGGAACCTTCGGGTTTGCATTCCTACAGGGCAGTAGGAACCATAGGAGGGGCAAATGTGACGCCAACCTCCACCAGTGATGTATTCTTTAAGCACTAAATTCAACAATCAAGTAGAAGCCAGAGCTCGACTAAACTAGAATAAAGAATGAGGAGGTTTATTTTCTGTATCACAGGAATATTATTAATGATCAAATACAGAGAGAGTTAGGAGATCCAGCAGCAGGTGATACTACAACATCTGTTAATGTCATAGCATTAACCCAAAAACAAAAACTGCATCATCGGTCCCTTTATTTATTACTTTCTCCGTATTTTTTCCCCCCCAACACACAGCTGATGCTACACAGATGGTTTTGAAGATAATGGTAATGCAAGATGAGGAAATGCAGAAATAGGCGTGGTCTGGCCTCTACCAATCACCAAACACCTACATCATATAGTTCCTGGATAACTAACAAAGACCCAGCCTGCCAGGAGGAACTAAAAAGGTTGTAGGAACTACAAATCTACAAATGGTTCCTACAGTGGGAAAGCATCCAAGATCGCTGCTAAATCCAGGTGTTGCTGCCATACATTTGTACATAAAGTCCTGGTCCACGTCTCATCGTCGGAGCCCAGTTGAACTCCTTGTTTATGAGCTTCATCTCCCTGCAGCCTTCCATCCCTCCTCCTCCTCCTCCTCCTCCATACAGTAATGGCCTCTTACTGTCCAATAAATCTATGAAAATCTGGGTGAAATCTGGTGGCCTGACTGGATTTTTCCTCCTGGCAGTGTTTCCCTGTAGCGTGAACACAGTGCCCGTGTTTCCGACCCACATTCCCATCACTGTAAATGGGTTACTGTTACAATGTAGCCTCGGCCAATTTACGGAACAGGACGGGGAGGGGGGGGGATGGGGGTACCTACAGGGAAGACAGGAAAAGGAAAGTGCAGTGGGAACGTTTTGGCTAAAACAGAGGCACATGAACACATCACAGAGGAGGATGAATGTGTAACAAAGCCTCAGATACATCAGACCACTTAATCTCTAACCTTTTCCACTGAATAAGCTCTAATTCTTAAATAGATTCCATTAACCCAGTGTTACCTTTTCCATCAGTTCCCAAGTGAAATTTTCTCTCTTTTTTTTTTTTACATTTGTTAAATTATACAGTCCAGTGCAGTATATACAGGTTGTATGAAATATACCATATCCAATATATGTCCACAGCAATGATTTCAAAAGTCTGTATTAAGTCTGTTCCCAAATACTCCCAACAATCTTCCAAACTTTTGCTATAAAAATGTCTTTTTGATTCACAATATAAAATCTTAGCCTTTCCAGAATAATACAGTTAGATATTATAGACTTCCACTTCCACAGATGTACTGAAGGATGTTCTTCTCCAACCCATTCAGTCAGAAGGTCCATGTTTCTGACAGTTATAAGATATTTAATTAAAGCTAAAGCACAATGAGCAGCAGATCATATAACATTGAACCCAGTCTACCATCTTTTATTTAGTCTTTTATTGATACAGTTGTGTTTTTGTGCTCAGTGAAACCAGCCTTCACCAACTGTTCAACTAGTTTATAATACAGAAACCTGAAGGCTAAATCAGCAGCGTGCATCAGTTTTCATAGAACCCCTGTGCATCATTTCTCTCCCCCAACAGTTTCTCAGATGTCATTCTACACTCAGTTTTCTATGTCTAACCTGTACAGCAGGGGTCACCTGCAAAGAATTTATCTATCAAACAGTTTCAAAGACATAATGAAAATGGGTTTTCAAATCCTACAAAACTACATTTATAGGCCTGTTACAATGGTTTACCTTTTTTTTTTTTTTTACTATTATTAATTACTTTTTTCAAAGCAAAACTGCAATAAATCTTACATTCTTGGATAAAATTATTTGGAAAAGAAAAGTGCTGGTTGGGTCAGGTTTTCTAGCTATATGATAAAGTGTTTCTACACACATTATATATATATATATATATATATATATATATATATATATACATACACACACACACACAGGTTTATGTTTATTCACTCCCGAGCAAAATCTGACATGTTTTGTTCTGACCTTCAGATTTTGGTAGCACTACAGTAAGTGGACCATTCACTGTGAATTATGGCCAATCTATTTCATACCAAAGCAATCACAAGTGTTAGTAGCAGTTGTTTCACAATGCATCATGTGCACTGACTTCTTTTAGTCGTGAGTCTGAGTCAGTTCCATGTCTCTCTGTACAAGTTGTCAGTTCAGTCCCTCCGGGATTTCGCAGGTCTTTTTTGAGATTGTTGTACCCTAAAATGTCTGATGTTATATGAGGTTTTCCCAAAATTTGCAAGGAAAGTCATGGTGCATTTTAGTCTTTGTTTGCGGAAGGAAGTGAAAGTTGGGATTTCCTCTTTTTGTAATCAAAATTAAGTAATATTTCAAATATTTACTTACTGGAAAATTAATTCAAAGTCATTGTGATATGGTTCTCAAAACTATCTTACCAAGATACCATTTATGAGCATTACAAAAATGCTAAATTTTTATAATAAAAAATTCAAAGGTTAAAGTTCATGTGACATCACAGCACTACATTAAGTTGTAAAACATAATATAAATGTCTCAGCCAGTCAAAAAAAAAAAGGATACAATTTAAGTGTTTGGTTGTCAATGCACATGACAAATTCATTATTCTATTCTAAAAAACTTAACCAAAACTAGCATTATTGACTGAATTCATCCTTTATTAGTGACCAATATGTTAGATTTATTTTTTTTTTTAAGTTCTGACTGAAAACCAACTTTCTAGTTTCCAAATGTCATTTTCATTTAAATGCAGCTCAAAATTAAATGAATGCATGTGTAACATCAGCCAACTAAAATCACTCACTACGAGCTGATCAGCAGAAAATAAACATGACCTCGACTCTAAATTATCTCCTGTCGCTTTATGAAACAGCACATCGTTACGACTCACATGTTAAATCATTGCGTGCTTTTGTGTTTTGTGAAGAAGTCAAAGTGTGTGGGGAACTCCTCCTTTCCTTCATTCCATAGAGAACATATAGATACTATAAAATCCCCTCCATAAACAGGTGAGTTTGGCAGACAGTGATGGACACAAATGATATCAGCAGCTGTTTGGAGCTGGAGGACCAACCGATGTCCTACAGAGATACGTCTTGATATCTGGCCTGTTTGGGACATTAGGACCTTTTTTTTTCCACTGTTTATTTTATTCTTCCAGCACAGACACATCCAAATGATAAGAGAAATATTCTCCCTCAGCTTTAGCTCTCTTGGGTTTGTGTTTGTGTGTGAAAGAACAAAAATGTACCATGTTTCCAAACTCTTCCACTGACTGAAACCAGAGCAAACAAACCATTAACTTTAAGTCTGTGTGTACATTTGTAGCCAGATGTAGAAAATACATTGAATGGTTCTGTTAGAGCAAAAGTCAGATGATTGTCCAGATATACTTTGGGGATGAGCTGATAAGATGATATGTTCAAGTGCAGACGGACACATACTTGTACTTTGTTCAAGCTTTTCCGTTTTTTTTTTTTTTTTAAAAGATATATAGTCTTTTTTTTTTTAAGCTACGTTGCAGATACAGCTTGAATGGTACAAGGATGTGATATATTTAACATCTAAATGCCAAGTTCATATCAGCGCAGATTAATCCATTGGTTTTTACCCTCTGCCACACTGGCCACAGGGTAGTTTCTTCAGTTGGTCATCCGTCCGTCTGTCTGTCCATCCGTCAAACCTTTTGGTCAGGCCACTGGGGGCAGTTGTGAGCCTGATAGGTCAGACTGAGGGTTTGAAGTGCATGCATCATGTTATGTTTAACCCTTTAACCCCTGATGAGTCAGCGCTGACACGTTCTGAATGGATGGTTTAGTTTCAAAATTCTGAATAATTCAATTTTTTAGTGTTAATTTACTGATAATTTTGTTGGTGGAATTGATGTACAGGTGTCAAAAAGCAAGTGATTTAGAAAACGAAAAAGCTCAGACTAAAACTACCGGAAACAAACTACAACACTAGTCATTTATTCCTTTTTTTTAATATTTTTTTTTCCATGTTATTTTGTGGATATTTATTAGTTTGTTGATCTTGTTGCTTATTTTTGTTTATTTTTCTCCGTTTTGTTTATTTATTTTATGTTTTTTCTTCAATTATGTTCCGTTAGTGTCTTACCTTGTTCATGTTACATATTATTCTGTTAAGTTTAATATACATTTTTGTTAATTTTACTGATCACTTCGGCAGTTTTTGTTCATTTCATTGCTTATTTTATCTTTTTTTTTTTTTTTTTTACTGTGGAATTGCTTAAATCTGAAGGAGTTAAATGGTTAAATACTCCAGGAACACAATTTTGTGGTAAAAGTTTAGGATTTGCTCAAGATAATCCTTATTATTGAAATAATGAATTTACAATAAATGATAATACAAGTGTAAATGTGATTCCTGAACGTAAAATACAAACTAACCAACAGCACTGCATGACTATGGTCTGCAAGGTTTTATAATTTTAACATTGATAACACCAGTTAATCTGAGTCGATTCAATCATGTGATTCATTAAATGTTCCCATGCATCAATGTGCAACTATAAATACATGACTCATATGAATCAACTGAATATTACTTCCTCTTCAGATCGGCTGTTGCAATGTGGTTATCTTGATAATAAAAAACATGGTTTATGTTATCAGCCAATTTACCACAGTCACATGATTTCACCATGACCACTTGTTTATCTCGACTTATATTTTGATGCTTCCAAAAAAAAAAAAACATGTTTATTTAGTGTAAACTGTCATTACTGTGGTTTCAACATACAGATGTACAGCCATACTAGTGTGTGTTTCTCTGTACAGTTTTTTTTTTTAATTAATGTTGGCATCCTTCATTTACTCAATTTTTAGCAACCTCATTTTTAAGACTCAAAGCCTCAAAAATCTTTGCTTTAGCTTAAAATATTTGTCAGACTTTATTGTATAAATGTCGAGAAAATGCAGTCAAAACCAACACAGTTTGACATAAGAGAACTGGAAACAAAGAACCTATTGGGATATTTGTTTTTAATACAGAGAGATGTACAATTTTGGCAATATCTATAACTACATTATTTTGAACATTAATACACAGTCAATTTTGCAGTGTTAAATCAACACTTAGAGAGTTTATTTAACTTCTTCTAGAGTGTATTTGGTCCCATTGTCTCCAAATTAACACTGCAAAATCTACAGTGTAAGCACCTGTATTATGATGACAGTGTAATCTACCCAGAAATAAACTGATGAATAAAGAGTAGATTTTAGATAAGAACTGCACATGACTCAAGTTCCACATTAATACGTATGTGTTGGTTTTCAGTTTCAATCCTCATACTCCTGTGTTTAATTATTTCTTATTATCTTTTTCCGTCTTCTTAGTCAGCTGAACCACATCCAAAACCACTTTCTATCATGACAAAGTTTGATTTATAACTTCTGAATTCCACGTGTAGCCTGTTTTTAGAGTATTCTATGTGCTAGCGCCACTGAAACTCAAATAAAACTCCTGAATTCTTCTTCTGACTAAGATGTTAGAAGTAAAAACCAAAAAATATACTACTACACTAAGTCCAAGTGATGATTTAGTGACTTTTCCAGAAACTTCTATTGGGTTTTACACACAGATGGTGCCTTCGAGGTTCTCCAGAGTTCTACATTTCAACACTGGAAGTTGTAAACATGACAAAAAGTATTCATGTACTACTAAAAATGAAAAAAAAAAAAAAAAAAAAAAGTGTGTGTAACGGAGTCTTTGTTAAACATCTTAGGAACTGCTCTGAGCTGCAGCTGATGATTGAAAAAAAAAAAAAAAAAAAAATCAGTGCCAGGAATGCACATGATGTTTCAATTAATGTTATTGGCCTGAAGATGCTGAATGTAGTGACTTTTTTTTTTTTAACTTTAGCTGCTTCAAAAAAAAAAAAAAAAAAACAGGGGGAAGAAACAAATCACGCCAAACATTAAAAAAATGTGCATGAAGGATAAAAATAGGAGCATGCCATTTTAATTAATTCCACAGACTTCTCATAGTTTAAAAGGAGCACATTCTAAAAATGAAAAGTCACAAATACAGTTTAAAACCTGAGACAAATGTGGACTGAAATCAAACAGATGTTCTGTCCACTCCACTTCTTTTCTAACCCAGTTCTCACAGACTTTGAAAATGGGCCGTCCATCCACTCTGAACACTGTCCCGTACAGACCCCACCACTGACCACTCACTGATGCAGCCGTCTGCCCTCAAACGCAGACGGTCAGTGGGGCCGCAGGGTCACAGTGACCCAAATCCACTTCAGCACATTCTGAAGTTGGAGCCCAGAGCAGAGCCGGCGTCTCTCATCTACCACAAAACCTGTCGGAAACATACCCACGCTGGCCTGCCAAAGCCAAATTGCTGCACTAATTATACTTGATGTGTGACTGAATTACCATGTTCCAGACCCACGAGGGGAAGTTGAGGCTTTAAAGACGCTGAGTCTTTCAGAAACGTATGCAAATAGTGAATTTACAGCTAAAATCCAACATTTCCATGACGAAAGCGTTCTGACTTTAATACATTTCTATAAATAACTGGTCTGTAATGAACATTAAAAAGGCCAGTTAATGGATGATAAGAGCGTCTTATTCCTGTTGGACTTCTACAACTGACATAAGTCCAGCCATTGTAAGAACATCTATTATTTTACCCAAATTGGATAATACTTTTATTTTATTTACATAAAGACATGACTCAGTGTAACGGGGATTAAGTCTGAAGAAATCAGAGTCAGCCATGGGTGAAGGTTTTGTGTGACTGTTGAAGTAAGTGCATTCAGCAATGGGGTTTGGGTGACGTTCTGTACAATAAACATTGTTTTCTGCAATCTGGTGAAATTTATGAAGCAATTTATGACTTTTTCCACATACGTTTATTATAGAAATACATTTACTATTGGAAAGGAAAACGAATTCAGACACCAGTTAATGGAATATACAGTCTTTTCATGTAATGTGCATTCCATTCAATAAACATATTAAAAGAGCACCAACAATGTATTAAAATGTTATAGCATGTAAACCAAAGCTATAAAAAGCATTTTGACAGACAATCCCTATAAAAGTAGGTATGTAAAAAGATCAATCCACAACACAATGACATAAAAATAGATTAATTAAAACAAAAAACAGCATTATATATATATATATATATATATATATATATATATATATATATATATATATATATATATATATATATATATATATGTGGAAACAAGATGGTAACGTTGGAGTTTTGAAAATATATAGTTGTCGTTTCTGTTCTTTAACCAAATTCATTTACATTGTGTGTAATGAGACACAAGTTTATACTTCTACTACCCTTTTGCAAGATGTAAGAAAATTAAAAATGTATGTTTCCTATATTTTTCCATCTATACAAATTGCATACTCTACCAAAAGTATTTGCCTAACACATATGGTTTTTTTGTGGGTTTTTTTTTAATAAGTTGTCTAAACACATTTCAGTTGATATAATTCTAGTTGGACATCCAAATGTCAAATTAAAGTTGTGACAGCTCATATGAGGAAACCTGTTTGCTCTATCTTAAGACTAGTGAACAAACACGCAAACACCTTCAACACTCAAGTAAAAAAAACAAAAAAACCTAACACTTACACTCCCTAGTGACTCATAACATAATTAGTTTCAACAGTTTTAGCTTTGATCACATGGGAATAGTACTTCTGGTCATTTTTAAATGAAATCCTGTGGGAATCATCAGACATTTGAAAACACTTAATAGCTATGTTTACATTTTTTTTTTTTAATTCTGAACAAAACAACGATGCCCACTTCCTGTTTTGTGTTTGTTTCAACTATGAACATGTTAGACCAGATAATACATGTGATGCTTCCATTCAATTTTTGTGATAATTACGAAGCAGCAGCTCAATTACATCAACCACAGGAATCAAACCAATGTCGACAACTGAATATGTACGTCAATGCAACATGTGCAGAAGGACGGGAATAATGTTAAAGCAGAATTAACCGTTTACATGGCAGATTAAATATCAAATTCAGAATTTATATCGGAATAAACCAGTGACTTCATTCGGAATTAAGTTAAATTCAGAATTATTATTTTCAACTGGAATAAGCATTCACATGGTCATCTTTATTCAGAATTAAACAGGAACAACTACTCATATAAACAGGGCTATTGCAGCTTAATGTCAGAAATCAGCCATCATTTATCTACACATGCCCATTTTGACCTCTACAAAAATCAAAACCATAACCCCAATTTTGTGGTTACAGTCCATGTTAAGCCCTTTTCCCCCCTCTGCAGAGGCGCTCCCTTATCCTGTGGGTTACAGTTAGGCAGCACAGATGTGAGGTTGTCACGTCCAAATCAGTGGAGGTCCACAGGTTATCCTAGTCTCTGACCCTCCTGGTTCACTTCCTGCCTGCACTCTAAACCCCACTCCACTGAATGTCACAGTGTCCGTAACTGGCTAGGATAATTACATGTAACATTATAGCAATTCTCAAAACAAAGGCTCTCAACCTCTTTCGTCTCCAATGGATTTAGTTCAGCTGTTATTTTGATGAATCCAACACAGATTAATGAAATCCTGAGGTCGATTTATACATTTATCCATCGTTAATAGATGCCAATTCTCTGGTATACAGCCATATTAAAGGAAATAATGTACATTATTGTGGAGTAAAATCTTATGTAAACTTTAATATTCTTTATAATACACCAGGTTAGACTGTTCTTTAAACTATTTACTCCTCTATTTATCTGAGAATGTCTTCTATATGAAAACAAACCATTATTATTAAAATATCCCCAAAGCAAATCAGTTGATATGAGCCAGAATTGTAAAATCATTGGCGATACCCAGCTGTAGTGTCACCACTGGAAGAAGAAGTTCATTTTGTAAAAAGGTCAAAACCTTCTGGATCCACATCAACTTGCATGACAGGTGACATGCTAGACATTTGAGTTTCCTGTTACTTGATGCATAAGGACATGTACACCACAACGTATCACTCTACACAAGTAACACCTCGATGCCACGCGAGCAAACGACACACACTGCACGACATTCAGTCACATGTTCTAAGTGCCTCCAAGTTCAATTATCAGTGTGCGTCATACAAAACAGAGATTTATTGTGTACCGATTAGATTAAGACTATCATATATATATTAACAAGAAGCAGGAAAATGACCCATGATACTGTCTGACACTTATATCTCTGCATAATATTTTTGACAGGATGTAACAAGTTCATGTAGCATATGATCACAGGGTCGGATGGAGTTGAGTAACTCTGGGAAAGCAGCTCCCAAGAACAGCAGTTACATAACCATCGAAAGACAACATTTTCATCAGTTAAACAAATGGCACTAAACAGCTAATGTACACCAAACAAATCCTAAAGGCATACAGGATGCACTTTTTCCAAATGACTTTGTTAAACATAAACATTTGAATCACTATGGAACATAAATAGAAAAATAGAAACGGATAGAAAATAACATAGATCGGAGGTGTCAAACATGCGGTCCGGGGGCCAAAATCGGCCTGCCATATGGTTCAATCTGGCCCCTGGGATGAATTTGTGAAATGCAAAAATTACACAGAAGATATTAATTATTAAGGAAGTTAAAATCATTTGGCATCAATTCAATCTAAAATGGATCAGACTATAATCATAACAATAAATGAAAAATGCTAATTTTCTTCCTTTTTTTAGTGTAAAAAGGGGAATAAATCAATAAAAAAAAGACTACCTTATTACAAAAAAATGCAAATAACCTGAAACGTGTGTGAATTTTACCAATATTCTGAACATTACTAAATGTGTGTATTTGTGTTATCTTTAAGTTGTGTTACTCATGTATAAATGACAAACCAACATGGAATATTGCACTTGTTTTTCAGGTTGTTAATATTTGTTCAAGTACTGTTTGTAGATGTAAACATTTATGTTACAGAATTTTGACATTATTTATACATTTTTATCCTCTATTACTTTACTGGTGCGGCCCACCATACTAATATACTATATTACCACGGTTCTCAAACTGGGGTCCGCGGACCCCTAGGGGGACGTGGCGCATGTCCAGGGGGTACGCGAAATTATTCACGGTTTTGTTTTTTTGTTTTATTAGTTTTGGGTTTTTTTTGCTGTTTTATTTTGAAATGCGGAAGTTTTATTTTGTAGCGAGCGGGCGGAAGTAACAGCGCTGTTTGACGCCAGCTTGACTAAATTGAGACGGAGCGAGTCACAGGCTATTTTTAGCCACCCTGCAGCGAACATGGATCGATTTGTGTGTCCGCCAAGTTCCTCAAGAAGGTTTTGTGTGTCTTTTGTTCCGTTTATTATTTTAAAATTATTTAAATTTTTTCTTTCTGAAGTGCTCATTTATATTATAATACCTGAAAATTTGGCTGGTTTGCACAAAAGCACTATTAAAAAAGGTTATCATTGTTTCATAATAATCATTGTTGACGTGTTTTTTTTTTTTTTTTTATCATTTTCAGTATCGCCAGGATGAGGGGGGACATGGAAAAATTTCACCCCTCCAAGGGGGACCTGGGCCAAAAAAGTTTGAGAACCCCTGCTATATTAGACTGAATGCTGCCCCTGAACAAAAATGAGTTTGACACCCCTGGCATAGATTCACAGATAAACTCAAACTTTCCATGTATAATTTCCTCTATAAAAAAGGGTTAATTTTAAAGTTTGTGTCATAACACTTATGTATGTGAAGACAAAAAAATAACCTCAACTCATCCAGATCACTATCATTTATTATCCTGGGGATGAGATAAGTGGAAAAATATCCAGAAATTTGACAAGTTGCAACTGTAGAATGTTCATTATGTCTTACTGTTAAATTAAGTTCATCTTTCATTTATCTCAGACGTGTGTGTAGCCATTTCTCACCTGACATGTTTCGGCGTGTTACTTCTGCCTTCGTCAAATACCTACACATACGTCTGAGATAAATGACAGACTAACTTAATGGTCTTGTTGCACTTGTTCCCTTATAAACGTAGACCAGAGGTGTCAAACATGTGGCCCCGGGGTCAAATCCGTCCCTCCAAAGGGTTCAGTTTAGCCCATGGGATGAGTTTTTCAAATGCAAAAATGACACTGAAGATATAGATCCTTTTAGTTCAGGTTCCAAATACAGACCAATTGAATCTTCAGTGGGTCAGATTAGTAAAATACTCTCATAATAATGTGTAAATACTCACAACTCTGAGTGTTTTTCTTTGTAAACGTAAAAAAAACTTTATTGTAACTATATTCAATGATCATTTTACAAGTAACCTGAACAAATATGAAATTTTTTTAAAAGGTTTACCAATATTCTGCCTGTTATTTAATGTGTGATGATCTACTGTGATCTGTAGATTGTAATTTACATGTGTGAATGATAAACTGAGGAATGATATTAAAACTGGACATAGTTTTCTGAAGAAATTTCAGTTTGTTCATATTATTTACATTGTTTTAAAGGATGTAAACATTTTGATCACATAACTTTCATTTTTTCCGCTCTAAAAACATAGAGGTGAAGTTTGGAGTTGACATCATTTATTTTTTTTTATATTATTTATTTTATTATTTCACTGGTCCAGCCCTCTGCACATCAAATTTGCCTTAATGTGGCGCCTGAACTGAAATGAGTTTGAATCCTCTGACATAGACAATATGCAGTAATGGAAAAAAGCTTTTGAACACCCTTCAAATTTGACATAATCGCCAACATTATCATGACCTATCTGAATCAAAATAATTGTTTCAGAACGTGTTGCTACATCAGACAAATGCATTTATTGTCAAGAGAAAAAAAAAAAATCTAAAATCTTGACACTTTCAACATGTCGTGTCCTAGATACGTTTCATTATCTACAGAAACATCCAGTTTTGACCTTGATAGAACAGTGCACATACAGATGGGAGCATGTGCGTTTGAAGAATGGAACAATATTTGGTAGAGTTCAATGCCTGGAGATAGATTCTTAATATAATTATAGTACAAATGCATGGAGTTTCCAGAATATTTTTTCCACTACTGTAAAAAACAAACATCCAAACTAGAAACACTATGATCCTTAAAATCTGTAAAGTTTGGCAAAGTTTCACATCACAAAAACACACAAGAGCAATTCATATCAGAAGACATAATAACAAGCAGCTAGTGTTTTCATCAGTTCTAATAAACAAGCCTTTGCAGTCGTCTGCCCCTCCTTGACTTCAACCTCCTCCTCCTCCTCCTCCTCTTAAAGCCTCTTGTTGTACCAGGCACAACAACACACAGCTCAGTTGCACTGAATGATGCAATAACACTCAATGATTATAGAAAGGAAGAGATAAAAGCAGCAGTTTAACTGATCTACTGCTGTTTAAACGACTACTTTACATGCTTATGACTGGAGGAAAAAAAAATTTCAACCAAACCGGGTCATGTTCCCTCTATGGCTGCACATTATTTAGGCATTCTCTCACTTTTTGAAACTGAATTAAATGAGAAAAAAAACATTTGTTTAGATGAAATCCAGGTGGTAAAACTACAAGCATAAAGAATTCAGTCTAAAGAGACCTCCAGTGACCTCTGCTGAAACCGAAAGACAAAGAATATACTGAATAATTTAAGTATTATGTAACAGTAATCAGTGAATGAATGATGAACCTTTCAGACGTGAGATCAACACCTCACTGTGACAAACTCTTCTAACTGCATATTTTAGAGTCTTGAGTCATGTTATAGTGTTATATAATAAATGTATTGTAATTAAACAACTCATGGAAACGGTCTCCATCCAGCTTTTTAAAAAAAAAAAAAAAAAAAAAAAAAAAACAGCTACAGCTAAAAGAAATGGCACAAGCTTTTGTAAAACCTGGGATCCTTCAGATATTTGCTAATGAATCCCTGACACTGCAGCCACTTTTACACAGAGAATAAAAAGGTGAGATGGTGATTCTTCCTTTTTTTTTTCTCCACCATTGAATGATCTGCATAGTGAAAAAGAGTAACAGAGGTGATACAGGCTGGACTGTCACACAGCGGCCCTGCATTCTGGAATCTAAAGGATGGTGATACAGCACAATATATGGTGACATGTACAGTATAAGTTGCATGTCGGAAATATCCGGAACTTTGCTTCCTATAACCTCATCTTTCACCACTCCACAAATGTTAGCATGATCAGAGTCCTCCACCCGAAGTAACACCAGCTCATGTATCTCTGCGTCTCCCCAGTTCAACATCTTTCTAGTTGCATATATATATATATATATATATATATTTTTTTTTTTTTTTTTCCCTGTACATGGCATCAAAGTCCTTTTTAATATCCTTTGGCGAGAGAGTCACGCACAAAATAAATCAAAACGTCACACCTTGGCTGTGGAACAAGAGGTGTTCCTTTCACATAACGTTTCAGAATCACGATTCCAAATTTATCACAGTTCTGGTTCTACCTCCAGAAGTGTTACAGATGTGGACCCAAATGATCCACCATGTCATTTATATAAACAGTGTTCTGGAATAAATGTGAACAGAAGTGTTGTGTAAAAGCGGTTTGTGTGTCATGGGATTCACAACGTCTGGTTTTCACGAAAAACTTATAGAATTATTCTTTGGTTCTGGCACCAGGGGACCACTTACTACAGTTTTACACAGTAAAATGTTCTTTAATTTATCTCATTCATTATCTTTTTTTTTTTAGATTTCTCTTTCCTAAAAGAGCCTCCTGAGCTTCCATATAAAACTTTCATTTATCATCTCTATTATCTTTGACCAGAAAACTAACTGTCAGGAACAAGTTAAGCATTTGAAGTAAGTCCAGAGAGATGTTTAACTGCTCTGGACCAGGATTATCACAGGACCTCTGTCCTTTACTGAAGTAAATTAGGCCATTTTCAGTGCAGTTTGTACTTAAAAAAAAAAAATGCAAACATGGCAAATGTTCCTCATACTGATGACCTCTGCTATTATTACAAATTCTCAGAGATCCAAGAGGTAGGACTGGTCCCATGTGAACAGGACGATAGTGTCATTATTTCCACATTCGCACCATTTGACTGATGCTTCTTTAAAGACTCATTCTTTTTCGGCTATGATCCCAGTATAGAACTAAAACCAGTGGGTCATTTAGATTTTGTACCTTGGTTAATGAAAGACACAAATGCATAATAACAGTCCATGTTTCAAAATACATGCAACTTTGAACATACATGTGCATTAATTAAACTCAGCAGTGACTCATACGACACCAATTGTATAAAGAATTCACAAAAGTAATGTTTAACCTAAATGAGAAAAATCTAATCAAATGTAAACATTTATAGACTGTGTATGAAGTGCATGAACAAATAATAAATATTTACATTTACAAACAACACTTTCATCTAAAAATATGACCTAAAAAAAAAGAAATTTCTTAAGGAAAAACTACTGGAATTTTAACATTATTATGCTTCAACTTATCATTTTTACATCTGTTGCATGTATACAACTACATTACAGACCACAGTGCATCTGTACATGCACAAAACATTTAGTAATGGGTAGAATATTGTTAAAATTGCAGTTAATTTTCTTTTAATTTGTCACATTGTTCATTTTTGATCAGGTTATTCATGTTTTATTGATAAAGGATAGTTTACAAATGGAAATATTTCCATAATGTAATTTGACTTTTTTCATAAACCAAGAGGAAAATTTGACATTTTTATTATTTATGTCATTAAAAATTTTACTTGCGGTTGTGTCTTCTGGACTAAAACAAATTTCACACCCACATCAGTGTAATTTTTGCAGTTTGCAAATTCATTCTTAACAAAAATGCATTTGTTTCGTCCATCTAATGCAGCAACACCTTCTGAAACACAAAAAAGATTTTTAATAAAATATTTCATAATACCGTTTGAGATCATGTAAAAACTATTTTCCCCACTACTGTATGTTTGACACCCCATCATTATAATAAATTAAAATGCCTTATTACCCAACACTACTCATTAAAGTCCATCATAAAAACTCTAATCTTTCTCATGTAATTCCTAAATCACCTGCTGCCCGTCATTGTGAACAAGTTAATCCATCAGAAAAATTTTTAGCTAGAAACTTTGTTTTGCTTAGATTTGTTTTTACGTTATGCATCATTTCATTTCCAATCATCCACCAACGACATTGGAGATAATTCTCTGAAAAAACCCCTTTCCTTTGAGAACTTCATGACGTCTTTGTCTGCAGCTTCTTCAGAAGCAGTTAACGTCATGCTCTGTTTAACAGCTCTCACATTTATGAGCAAAACAAAAAGTGCTTACAAAGACACGTTGCTACGGAACATAAATGACAACCACAAATAGTCCATTAAAAGCTTAATGTGCAACATATTTGGCTTGTAATATAGAACAGTTGGATGTTTACAATTAACTTATTGATAATGCTGGAAACAAAGTCACAACAGGGGAACAGTCACTTTCACATTCACCCTCATATTACACAAATTTAACCTAACATAAACATAAAATCTACCTAATGGAAAAATGTCCATTTTACTAAAACGTTTGTTTTTCCATTAGAAGTTTTTGCACCGGCAAGTGGTGGGTTTTTGTTTGTTTGTTTGTTTTGTTTTTGTAGCACAAATGGTATAATATGTAAAAGTGCAATGGAAAGACCCTTTTTTCACAGCTACATTCAGGCTCATTTTTTTAATTTACCATGAGATAGAAGGAGTAATATATACTAATAATCAATATATTGGTCAAACATATTTACATTTGTTGCCATGTTTATGCAAAAAACGTCTCATGATAAACACATAATTGTGTTTGTGATTATTACATTACACACTTTTGTTTTTTTACATTTAGTAAATATTGGTAGCGTTTTTGGCACATGTCCAATGGAAGTGTCTCACGTCTGCCTAATATCCTTCAGTTCACCACTTCAACCTTTAAATAAACTCTACTGTTTCTTGTGGTTCCTGAAACTGTGGGGCTGACAGAATGTGACGTGCTTGTAGTGAAAGTGTTCTCCACTCAGGGTTAGTGAGCGGTGTCAGTGCATCGGGTCCACATCACTTATACACTGTTTGACTCATGCAGAAATGTGAAGGAGGAGCGTGGGGGACAACGGCAATAACAACAAACTCTTTTGTTTTCAGTAACCACGCTCATCCCCCGTTGTTCCTTCCAGAACTGTTCACCGTCTATTTGTGGACTACATTTAAATATCATAAGAGGACAGAAGGAACAAAACAAACAAACATAAACCACACGGATGTTTGTGAAAGCGGTCCATTTGTTGTCAAATTATTTTCTTTCAACCCCATCATTTTCCTGATTAATGGATGCAAATGCCAGGACTGACTGAGTGATGTGACTGTTCACATGTTTAAAAAAAAAAAAAAAAAAAAAAAAAAAAAGGTCATTCCTGATTGGCTCCTTTGGATTTTAGTGGCTAATGTGACAAAAACAAAACTATAAGGCGGCATGATGACCCAGACAAGGTGCAAAGGACAAAGTAATGACTTCACTGAGCACGTCTGAAGACTCTTGGTGAGATGGTACGTCTGTCCATTGTGTCATTAAGCTGCAGAATTAAAGCCGAATACTTTTACTGTACCCAGCTGTGATTCCCTTATACGACTTCATCAAATCAAATATGGGGCTAATGTTATAACCATCTGGTGATGACAGTGGGGAGCACGATTTTATGGCATGATTTAATTGCTTAGATATTAAATATCAACAATCCTTTATTATTTGATACAATATAACCTTATGAATAAATCTCACTGTTGGTTTGTGTTTTAACACAAAGATGAGTAAAGACTATTTCTTAATGAAAACTTCAAAGAACAATGCCAGAAATTCAACAGGAAACTGCTGAAACAGACCATCATAATCATCATAAGGTTCATATTAGTTCTGTTAGGTGTACTTCAGCATGTGAAAATTAGATTACATTTTATTGATCCCATAACAGTAAATGGTTAAAGCAGCAACAGAATAAAGTGCGAGGGGAAAAAAAAGCATATTTCCTGAGATGGACATTTTGTTAAAATGTAAAATTGTTAATAAAAAAAGTAGTATTCAGGACAACATTGAAAACCCATTTCCCAAGTTGCCAATTTTCACAGTTAAGCTCGAAATTTCATGTCCACTTTTATTTTTGAATCCATTAGTGGGGACAGTGACAATGTCCGGGGAGCAACTCCACATCCAGGCCCATGTCAGAAAACTTAACATCCTTTTTTAACACAAGCAGAAAGGAGAATCTTTAGGAAACTTGTGCAACAGTGGGAACATGAGAACCCTATACAGTAAGGCCTGAATCTAACTGGGAATCCAATTTACAACCTTGTCAATATGAGGCTTTGCTGACCATTGAGCCGCCAAGGGGTCAAACTTAAGCCATGTTTGGGTTTTGTTGTAACTTACCAAAAATTTATCAACATTGTGCAAGACAAATGCTTATATTTCACCACAAACTGTATGTAAAGATGCACTCCCACGGGAATCCCGCAAGACCCGCGGGTGCAGTGCAAATGTATGCTGCTCAGGACAAGTTATGAACTGACCCTGCAGTTCGTGGCGGGAGTGAAGAGATACTTTTGAGGGAGATGGACAACCAGGTGAATTTTAAATAAAATGTAAATTATGTTAAATCAGTTCTTCTACATATTTATGGTCGGGACTCAATTGTGAAAAAAAAGAAATAAAGTGGAAAAAAAATTCATGCAAATTCAGTGGATGTTAACATCGCCAACTACGTGTGTAGGATGATTTGAGAAAACAAAAGCACCATGGGAGGAGGGGAGCTCCATTTCTATTATTTGAGACGCCCTTCTTACTAAGAAACTTACCAACTTCTTCCCAACAATCTTTATTGTGTGTGATGCAATTCATACCATTACTGAAAGAAAATATCAAAAAGGGTTTTTTTGCATATTATCTCCATGAGGTGGTTCTCATGTTCCCACTGTTGCACAGGTTTCCTAAAGGTTCTCATTTCCCCTAGTGTTAGAAAAAGTATGTTAGGTTTTCTGACATGGGTCTGGATGTGGCGTTGCTCCCCAGACATTGTCACTGTCCCCACTATTGGATTCAAAAATAAAAGTCAACATGAAATTTTGACCAAATCTGTGAAAATTGGCAGCTTGGGAAATAGTTTTCAATCTTGTCCTGAATACGATTTTTTTAATTAACACTTTTACATTATAATTCGAGTGTGTTAAAGTGTTAGAAATTTCACTTTCTGGTGATGGGTTTTAAATCCGTATTTCTTTTCCAAAATATTATTATTATTATTATTATTATTATTTTAAATTTAATTCCATTAAAAAATTTTGCAGCCGAGTGGATATTCTGGTAATTCCAGGAAAAATAGGTTCATATAAAACCTTTAAATCACATTGTATTTTTCATGCCTAAAGAAGAATAAAAACATTCAGGAAAGAAATCTCAGCTAAGGTTCTCATAATTGACGTATGAAAGGGTTAACTGTCTATCAGTTGTCAGCTGCAGACTCCACAAACACTTAACACCACACACTACTGGTCACAGCCCCACCGTGTCGTCTCCCCACCCAACAAACACCCCACTTACACACACCCTTTCAATATCACACAGCCTCCCTCCTATCGCCCCCTCTTGTCTCACTTTGAGTGGACACCAAAACAATGGCAGCTTTCAGACGCAATTTTTTCTCCAGCAACAAAAGGGGAAACTTGACACACAGAGGGCCACTGCGTCCTTACATTTCCTGCGTACAATAAAGAACCACGTTCGTTTGAAACATGCCCTTCTCTCATTGTCAGATTTTGGTCTGCAGAGACACCCGACACGCCTTTTAGCTGATTCTCCAATGGTGTAAACCTATCCTGACGTTCAGGGACGGTGGCGGTGGCGGCTCCACACCTTCTGCATCATCTCCAAAACAATGGGCCGTACTACCTGAGCTCGTCAGGAAGAGAACCCCGCCCTCCATAATTAATTCAATGTTTGAAACCAGTTTAGGCCTCGTACACAACTCTATTCCGACTCCATTGAAAAGGTGCAAGCTGTGCAGGTTGCCATGACAACGAGATGGCAGGAAAGGGGAGGTGTGGGAAAATAGAGTCACTCAAATCCTTTTACTAAGGGAAAAAAAAAATTGCATGGTTGTTTACACTCAAAATGAGGCACTCACTCCCAAAGTATGTAAACAGTCCAGAGAGTCGCCAAGTCATCAACTGCAACAGATAATAAAAAGTGAACACGTCCCCACGTCTCCTCCTTGGTCAGTCTGCTGACAGAAATCCAGTATTTTTTTTTTATATATTTTGTTAGAACAGGAAAAATAAACCTGATGCATTTACTGATCAAATTACTTAAGATTTTAATTCACTTTCTTCTAGTACTGATTTTTTTTTAATATATCATTTGACCTGAACATTCTTTCTAACAAAAGGACAAAATACCTGATATCTAATATAAAATAAATCAAACAATGCCATCAAATTTCTTCAACCAACTCCAGGGGGAAAAACAACTTAAAATTTAATTCCTTGTATGTTTTAACTTTATTTTGTACTGGGACCCAGGTGTTTAGTCACATTCACCTCCATGTCTACTAATAATATTAATAAGAATTTATTGGATTTATATAGCACTTTTTTGGCCATTCAAAGTGCTTCACATTAGTGACCCATTGTTCATTCACTCTCACATGCTCCCTCTGGTGGTGGTAAACTACATATGAAGCCACAGTTGCCCTGGGGCAGACTGACAGAAGCGTTGCCTCCATTTTAGCGCCTACGGCCCCTCTGACCACCACAAACCATGTCTTGCCCAAGGACACAACAGTCTGACGAGGACAGGGTGGGATTCAACCTCAGGGGCGCCACCAGGCGGGGAAAGGTGGGAACGATTGTAAGGACCTGAGCACTGACACAGGCCCATGGAGGGATGGTTGAGAATATAATTTTTTATTTTTAATAATGTTTCCCTTTTTTTTTTTTTTTTTTTTTTTAGACTTTTCTAATAAAAAGTTCAAAATTTGTTACTTTTGAACATTTGTCACAAAGTGCATTGTGGGGATGGAAATACAGCGCAGCCACAGTATGGCTCCAGTGTGATAATAGTATTATTCAGACAACCCAATGTTCTGACAGCTCAATGATATTTGGCCCTGGCCTATACCCTATGGAAAAAATAAATTAAAAAAAACAAGACCGCTAAAAGTATAAAAATTGTTTTCTAGAAACTTCATCTATATTTTTTTAATATAAATTATTCAATTTTACCTTTATTCAACTTTTCATCTTATAATTTCTAATAACTAATTACTTTTTTAAAAATTCATAATGTAGTGCATGGTCAATATTGTACTGAAACAAGTGTAACTCTATTAGATTATGCAAACCATTCTATACATCTGTCAGAACATTGGGATGTTGGAATATCAGGCAGACACCGACACCGGCTCCAGCACCAACAAACACTAAAAAAGTTCTACTACTTGTAACTGTCGCATGAAATTCCAAAAAGGAATGACAGTTTGGTTTCGGTTTTGGTATGTGAACAGATGGCTTGAGGTGGAGTACACTTTGATGTTGTTCACTATGAGGAAAGGGATTCAGGTGTGTCACAGAAAGAATGATTCGTGATGCTTAGGCTATGACTGATGAAAAATTGATGCCAAAAACCATATGCAGGTGTAAACAAAACAGACCTTTGAACTGAAACTACAGATTCACTTACCTGAACCATCAACCCCTCAGTTTCACCCACCTGAAAAAGTGATTGGTAATGAAATGCTCCTTCACTGCAGGTCTAGTCCTGTTCAACTATGAGTCTGTTATGTTTCACACAAGTTATGAAACCGTACAGAAATAACAGAAGGATTTAGGGGAAGACGAGCTATGAGAAAAACTCAACTTTAGTCCATTATGTCATTTGTTACAGAGAGGAAATATGAGAAGCTCCAAACTTTTAGACCTGTAATCAGCTTCAGGCCATTTCCACAAAAGAAGACAAACAGGTTATGGACCAATGCAGTATTTTTAAAAGCCTTTTAGCTCACGTTTTGACTGAGTGAAATTTCATTAACAGATGGAGAAAATTTGTGAGGGACAGAAACATCAGTGAAACACCTGAACGTCTCACCCACAATAGAATCTGGTACAGAGCCCACATGTGAAGGTGAAACCACTCCTCTAAGCTCCATCATTATGTCACCCTGAAGGCATCATCATTGTCCATTCATACGAGATGGATTGTGGTAAAATACATATCAGATCTCAGATTTTATGCATATATGAGGGGCACAAAACATAAAAAATTGCCATCTCAAAATTGTAATGCGTCACATGCCTCCTGTGTTACAGACACTCAGGTCATAAGTGACATATGTGCAATAGAACTCCAACTACAATTCTAGTCATAAATGTTAGCTTACCTAAACTATGCTGATCACAGGGCTCATGCTAAATGCTAGCATCTTAAACCAGGGTTAGTAATCGGCATACGTCCATGTGGACAATGGACTGTCTTTTCTGCCATCTTCACCCACTGGCTGAACAACAGGAAATATAACTTTCCTATCGAATTGTTTTATTCGTTGCCATTTGCCACAGTTTTTTTTCTTCTTCATTTGAGCATTTAAATTATAGGTGAAAAGTATGTTTTAACACAATATAACAAGAAATTAATCAATAATGGTTTACAATTAAAATTCATCCCTTACTGTAACATGATCAGTGTTGGCAGAACGTGTTATAAAAGTAATAACACATTAACATATCACCTGCTACACGTATACGAATAAGTGCATATATGATCTCTGGACTGATCTTGTGTCTTTAAGTTCCTACAAGGACAAATTCAGGTTGATCTGAAAAACTGTTGCTGTTCTTGTGTGTCTTTGCGCCTCTACTTGTAACCTCCCTCCCCCAAACTCTGATCTTTTCCTGTTTTTACCAGTTCAACCAAACCTCAACCATGCCATCATCTCAGTAGTGTTAGAACTTGTGGTTGATGATGGCTGGTATTTGCTGAAAAATACAGAGTACTGCGCAAGTAAAAAAAAATAAATAAAAAAATTGTGTTCTTCCTTCCACCATCTGTGAGTTATGGCTTTAAATGCCTCCATTACAGCAAGAAACAACCAACATCCACAGTAGAAGTAAACTCTAACAATTGGAAGTGTTCACACCATTTTCTCATTTGCATACGCTGTACCCAAGCATTAAATAACTGCCCAAGGACTAACATCCTGAATTTCAGTGTGATAGTGAAGGGTTCCATTCACATCTACAGCACTGACCCAATCCCTTTTCTTAATTAAGTGAAAGATGACTAATGTGTGTCTAGTGTCAGTTATTTGACTTCTTTACTATATCAAATATTAAGACTGCACTATCAATTGACCTGTGCATCATGCAGTTCCTCCTACTGCCTGCAGGGGTGGTCATCCATCATTCCATCTATTCATTATCTTGTATCTTAATATATTAACATTAACAATATAAGGCCAACTAATGGATGGGCAATCTGCCTCTCAAGCACAAACTATCCCTCTTAGTGACATTCGTCCATTCATTCATTCATTCATTCATTCATTCATCTACCAGGTTCATGTTGACCTCCAGTGCCCTTCATGGAAAATGTGTCAGTGTTTTTTACTTTATCACAATATAAGCCATCATATCTTTCACCAGTTGACCTCTACGTTATGCAGTTCCTCCTACTGCCTGTATGGATGATAATCCACCTTCTTATCAATACATTGATCCATCATCTCCTATATTAATACATCACTGGAACAGCTAACATTCAAACATCACTAGGAAGAACAATGTGCCTCAAAACAGGAAGTCAAACCCAAACATCCCTTCATTAATTCGTCTACCAAGTGCATCTGAACCTCTGATTCCCTTCATGAAAAACAGTGAAATATGCAGTTCATTTAGATAAGTCGTAAATGGTTTTTGTTCCATTGCAAACTATCCAAAGTACAAAAAAAAAAATAAAATCACTTCATGTCACCAAAACCGTCCCTATGAATTATGGGTATGTGTAATGGGCACTTTGGGAACATCCACCATGTGTTTACAACATCAACTCCAGACACATCAAACCAAACAGAAGAGTCAATGTTCTCAAAGCTTTCAGCAATTTATTCTAGTTCCTTGGACTCATTTTCAGGGTAAAAAGAAACATCCATTCGCTAAACTCCTCCTGACCAGTCCCACTGCGAGTTTCCTCAGACGCAGAGGTGCGGCGCTGCTTGAACTTATCTTCCTGCAGATCTCCATTTGTTACATGAGTCTTGACAGACAAGGCGTTCAGAATGCAGCCAAACTGGTACTGGGTTCATGTGTGCCGATTTGCAAAGGTGACTCTGAAAACACTCTGCTTCTTGTCTGACAATCATCCAAAACTTAACCGCCAACAGCTGCTAAGTCAGCCACAGAAGTGATCCATTCAACAAAACCCGCTGGTCTGTTCTCGGTGTGTATGGAAAGGTAATTAAGGTCATGAGGAGAAGAGAAACGGAGCCTGTAGCTGAACTGATTTACAGCCTCACATGTTGAGGAAAAAGATGGAAGATGTGAGGGGGAGGAACCTGAAATGTTGGCGGAGCTGTGATGGCACTGTGAGCATAACACTGACCCACATACCCATCTGTAACACAGACCTGTACACACACACACACACACACTGCAGCCTCCACCATAGTCCTGCAGATGACAGCTGTTCTGCAGAACCAGACTCTGAAATGAAACCAAACTGTCTTGTATTAAGCAATAAAAACAGATCTAACCATGGGGTACGCTTATCTTAGTTGGCTAGATTTTTAACTTAAACTGGAATAAAAGTCGACTAAAAGACCATAATGGGGGATCAAAGTTGAAGCCAGCCATATTCAGCTCTTTTGTTGGTGCTCCATCAGAACCAGAATCATGTTTATTGCCATGCACGTAAACAGAAGAGAGAAGCGTGCACCAAAACTCTAAGATGAGAGTTATTCGGGACTGTCAAACTTTGCAAAATACACGATAAAAAAAACCAAGGATTTAGAGAATGACTAATCTCACCCCTATTTTGTGCCTATCTCAAGTTTCTGTGACAACTCATTCCTGAATTCAAAGCCAATAACGTGATTTTGACCATTCTGTTAAATGCGACCTTTTACAATATTGCTAATTTCATTATATGAATATATGCGTCAGTGCGTGTAATATTATGAAAATATATCCAGTATTGATTTAATTATAGTGTGATACGTCTATGTTTGATACATGCAAACAGTGTTACAGAAGTTAATTTTGTGTCATGTCACCTTTTGACCTCCAGAGATCTCAAAAACTTTTGGTCATAGATGATTACACTAAACATGAGAATTGTAGAAATCTTCATTCTACATCATTTGGTACCAATCTGAAAGTTCTGTAACCCTCCATTCTTGAGTTATTGCCAATAATGTGATTTGACCTTTTAGTTAATTGTGACCTCAACCTTTGACCTTTACTCAAATTGATCATTGCATCTGATGTGCATTAGCTAGCTATAAATATATATATATATATATATATATATATATATATATATATATATATATGCTCATGTACTTTCATGGTGATATTGCGAGTATTCACCGAGTTATATAGCATGTCTCTGCGGACACACAGACAGACAGACAGAGAGACAGAAAGACACAGACACATGGTGATTACAGTAATCTCTCCCAACCAATGTTGACAGAGATTAACAAAAGGCATTGAGTGAGGCATAATGGTACCGGCTATGGTACCATCTAAATGGTAAAGCAAGATAAAGTGACAATATCCCGTATGAGGTGTTCATGTTATTAAGAGTTCATGAGTTTAAAAGAGTGATATTTAGGTTTTTAAATATCTTCCTGTGGTCTACATCAACTGGAAAAGCTATGCTTGGATCTCAATTCTTTATCATTTAAACTCCACTGGTCCATCTTCAAGAAGACTTATGAGTAATAACACCATAAAGGTTGTTTGAGTGCTGGCCCTTTAAATGTACATGAGACATTTCAGGCCCCGCCCCCTTCCAGGTTGTTGGCCGTGCTGCTCTGTCCCATACAAATAACAACTGAACATTTTATGTAATTGGCTCCAAGATTGTTCATACTTTCAGTGTGGACTATAACAATCCGTGTATCATTCATTTTTCAAACTAAAACCAAAAATAAGACAACAAAACAACTTGTTTCCTCATTATTTGTCTCTAAAATCAAAATTTAGTTTGTGTATTATATGTGATGTAAATGTTTTTTATTGTTCACACCTGCCTGGGAACAGCAGATGGAAAGTAGCTGATGGCTAAATATGGAATAAAGCATCTCATCTCTTTGACATTAATATATTCATGCATTTTCTCTGACAAAAAGAATAAACTAAACCCACTCGATTTTTGCCAGAGTGAATATCAAGATAGCTTTGCAGCAACTGGAGGGGTCAAATTCAAACGTTTTGAGCCATTAGGGTCCAAATGCACAAATAAATGTAAAAAAAAAAAAAAAAAAAGGACTAATAATAGTCAGTTTAATAAAATATGAGTCCTTTAAGAGCAGAGGGGAAGAAACTGGTCCTGTGGAAACAAAGGTTCTGGTCCAAATGGATCATAACCTCCTATCTGAGAAAAGTGGTTTGAAAAGTATGGGATATTATGTTGAAAGAACATACATCCAGGACTAAGAAATGTCTTTATCTCATTATTATCAGGCTAATTATATGATGACGGAATTTAAATGTTCAACTTTACAAGTAAAAAAGGTTGTGACTTGTGGTTGAGCTTATGAAGCGTCATTTAGTCTTGTGTGAAACTGCTCAGTGGATTGTATCTCATCTCCTGTGAAACGTCTCACTGAAATGAAAATGGATGTCACCGTGACACGTTTCTCATTTAAAAAAAAAAAAAAAAAAAGGATTAAAAGCATGTAGAATTACTACATGTCTGGTCGTGCTGCAGCTGCAGTGATGCCTTCAGGGACTCCAAGCAGCTTATGAAAAGAAACATGGAGCAACGCAAAGTTTGGTTGTATGGTCTTCTTAATTACATTTTAAAATCTGAATTTGTCAAGTTGGGCCAGCGGTGGCTCAGTTGGTAGAGTGGGTCATCTAATAACCAAAAGGTTGGCAGTTTGAATCCCGCTCTGTCCTAGTCATGTGCTTCACCCTCCTTGCTACTACTAACACTGGTGTTCGAATTATTTGGTGGTGGTCAGAGGGGCTGTAGGTGCAAAATGTCAGAACAATGTGAAATATTAAAATAGGTGAAAATCAATACAGATCTAGTTATGATGAAACTGCAAAGATACCATTACTGACATTAGAGTGAAACTATGATACTATAACTACAGAAAATGTGTTTTTTTATCTTTCATATAATTTCATAGTCTAATAGTTAAACACGTTTACAACAGACTTTCTTCAATTGTTTTAAATGACAAATCTTTTACATGTAAATGATGGAATAAATAACCTGTCTCAAAGGGTGTAGATAATGGTTGTCATATAATGTTCTCTGATGTAAAGTCCATGTGCAAAACCTGCGACACAACAATACTTTTCTTTTACAAGCAACAGAACCACAGTTGTGTTATTTAAGATGGACTCAGGGTAGACGTTCACTGTGGAAGACTTTTGTGCTATCGTATGATGTCATGAAATTTAGATTGGAGTTTGTTTTGCACTGAGAGCTGGTTGTTTTAGTGTTAGCTAACGTTGTACACCATTACCACTGTACAAGAGAGGAACTAAAGAAAGAAGGACTTTAGTTCCACATAAAACCTGACCCCAGTTCTCTACATAGATATCAGTATATGCAGGTTTTGTCATGGATATTGGCCAAAAAAAGCAGCCATTATTTTCAATAATGCTGACTGACTAACTCCAAAAATTAACGTTAAGCTACTACATGTGCACACGTCAGTCATACAATTTGAACGCATTTAACCTGCCTGTGTATGAGGAATCTGAGCTGGGCTAGGTTTCTAAAAACTAGATTATGTCACAGTTGGTAGAGCGGGTCATCCCGAAACAGACAGGTTGGTGGTTCAAATCCCAAATCAAATCTGTCCCAGTCAGTCTGTTGTGTTCTTAGGCAACACATTTCATCCTCCTTGCCTCCAGTGTCACTCACCCTGGTGTATGAATGTTTGGTGGTGGTCAGAGAGGCTGTTGGGGCAATACTGGTTGCCACACTTCTGTCAATCTGCCCCAGGACAACTGTGGCTACATATGTAGTTTACCACCACCAGAGAGAGAATGTGAGAGTGAATGAATAATGGGTCACTAATGCGAAGCACTTTGAATGGCCAAAAAAGGCTATATAAAAACCAGAACCAGAAGCGATCCTATACTGGAGAATTATACAAACTTTTGTTTTTGTTTGCTCCTTATTAAACATTGCCCATTATTATCTTAAAAATGTCAGATTCATTTATTTAATATTAGATTCATATTTTGATGGAGAACACACTTGATGACATTACAGACAGTTTGCTTTACTTTTTCCAAATTCCGTTTTTTTCCCAATGTGGGATCAAACTGGATGAATATCAATATTTTATTAAATGTCTGCTATTGTTAGCCTGGAAGTCCTCAAGTTAAATGTCACTTCCTGTGGATGTGCTTTTCATTGGATTTTAATGGTAGAAAATTAAGTAACTCTCCTTCAAAACTCACATTGCTGGATTTTTATCTGACATTTCTCCAACTGACCTTGAAAATTCAACTTTAATTAAAACATTTTATTATTAGATGGAACACAAATGTAGCATCCGTTATCATGACAGACATATACTTTATTAATCCTGAAGGAAATTCTGTAAACTCAGTTGCTCCCATACATATGGTAGGACAGTAGTGCTATTAAAATAAGTCATATAGCCGCAATAAAAAAAAACCTAACCATAAAGATAAATAACTAGCCCATACAATAAAAACACAATAAAAAATTGGGATAAGTGTGTTCAACCCAAGCCAATGCATTGAAAAATTTGGTACTTTAGAACTATTTTAATATACCATGAGTTCTAGCTCAGCTAAGGTCTTTGTTTTGTCTTCCACTTGTCCAAAATCCAAATATACTATAGTTTCAGACTGGAAAAGCAATAAATACATAAATAATCACACATGGTTAATGATCCATTTACTTTTGACTGAATCATGGTTTCAGGACTTCATGCTGGTTCAGAGGACTTTACACCCTGACAGGGTTCAAATTAAAGCGTGTTTTAAAGGGTCTGGGGTATATATAATAATGAGCCTATCAGAGCAGATAGTAGACAGACAACTGTGTAAATACCAAAGTCCACACGTGTTTTCCATTCAACTGATCGAATCCAATTTCACTTTTTGTTTGCATTAAATCACCAACAGCACAAACCTGTCTACGCTTTGTCACATTTTTGGCTTTTCACCAATTCCATCCTCATTTTTCATCGTGTTCCATATGAATCTACCTTTAACAAACGTTCCATTTGGCTGAAAACAGTCATCTGTAGCCTCTGTATTTTAATAGAAAACACATTGTTTCAGGAGTAACAAGTGGTTTCTTTGCTACTTTTGTGACACTTAAGTATAAATCATTCCCACAGACGCCACATCATCAGCCCAGTTAGGTTCAAACTGTTCAATAACTGCTGCTTCAGATGCACTTTTACGCAAAGCTTTTACGCGGAACCAACAGCGAATGGATCAATATGAACTCAATCACCCTGGGAGCCACGCAGTAACTGGACCCGCGTGTACATAAAAAAAAAAGTTACAAAGCCTTGTTTGCAGTTTCCCTCCGTTAAAACACAACCCACGCATACAGGAACATCACATTCAGGTACTTACGTGTTGGTTTCTTTGCGCTGAAGTGCAGAGGAGAGTTAGTGGTCGGGTCGGAGCGGAGCGGTGGTGTGTGTGTGTGTGTGTGTTGCGCACTGACCGGACTGTGGGTCGGACTGAGACTCTGACCTCCTCCTAGACTAAACGGGACAACAAAGCAGCAGTAGTAGTAGTGGGTCTGTGGATGCGCTCTGCTCCTGTCCTGTCCCCACCATGTGGCAGATATGGGAATTAACCAGTCAAACGGCCTCCTTTAACCCATAAATCCCCGCGGCACTGCGCGTTAAGAAACCACAGAGGATTAAAAACAGGCTGTTTCTGCAACACATGGAGGGAAACAAAGACAGAAGAAGACAAGGTGAATGAAGTCAAACAGGTTTTAACGTCATCGTGTGGACACATACATAAACATTGGCAACTTTTTTTTATCAGAGCACCTGGCATAGATAGATAGATAGATAGATAGATAGATAGATAGATAGATAGATA